>JBBMFX010000021.1:9104856-9116022 GCA_037832545.1 Rhabdalestes septentrionalis
TGTGTGTGTGTGTGTGTGTGTGTGTGTGTGTGTGTGTGTGTGTGTGTGTGTGTGTGTGTGTGTGTGTGTGTTTGCATGTGTGAAAGGTCTAATCTCTGTAAAAGAAATCTAAGTACATTAATGTCCATGTAACAACTCGCAAACCATCACACCGTGTAATTGTCAAGTAAAAATAGTTGACTTTAGCTCCTCAAGACATCATTCTGTTAGATTTGCAATGATAAGAAAATAATTGCGCTAACCACATAGCACACTGACATGTTACAACTTAATGATTTTTTTGCCAGGGTTATGTAACTCATGTGTGTCAGTGATGGTCTCGCTCTAATGCCCTAAAGCAGAGGTCAGAAACCACTGGGCCACAGGATGTTATCAGTCTGTAAGTCATTTGATACTGCCCCACACAGAAATACAATACAAGATATTTTTCTGATTAATTAAATTTTGAAAGATCTTTTATTTTGAAAAAAAACAAAAACAAAAAAGACATGTCTCGGTCATGTGATACAGTACATCAAACATGTAACCCACGAGCTAGCAAAAATTAGTTATATCAGTTATATCTGTCCATGAAAATATTGTTTAACACAAAACTGGTACTTGGCACAAAAAATGTTGTTTTTTTCTGCCACTATTTTTCTAAAGCCATGGCTGCATTTCCTTCTATGGCTATAGTGCAGCTAGGTAGCATTTTGTCCAAGTACAGCCCTTAAATGGCTTTCAGCACTTTTGGCAATCCACACTGCACTGTCTGTAACTAAATTCTATAAAGTCTGAATCCCTGATGGTCATTTCTCTGTACCGCATATAGATATATATATATATTTTTTTTTACAAATGAAGCTTCTGCACCTGAGGTGTGTTCTTCCATTAGTTTTCTCTCATGTTGACTGTTGACTGTACTTATAAAGCAGGCTTGAAGACTAACCCATCCATCAAAGCGGTAGACAAATGTGTGGCTTTTATGCTACCATTAAGGGCACAAAGCTAAACGCCACCTTCCCCTGGTTGAAGGGCATATTATGGGGATAGTAAAATTTTACTAGTCTACGATGGAGATCATTACCTTGCTGGAGGCTCATCCTGTCAAGTGCTGAAAAAAAATCTGATGCAACAAAAGCACCATGCCTTTGTTAATGCATTCAATTGCAGTTGAAATGTACAATGGCAGTGCAAGGACTGTAAGTGGGTGGGTGGCATTGTATAAATATTTTGAAAGATGTTATTTTCTTACATCTCTTTGAAGGGGATGTAAACGATTATGAGCAGTACGGGTATGATCATTATGAGTTATGAGGTAGTGAAGGTCCATGATGCAAATTGGGCTAAACAAGGCCACATATCAGTGAGCATCATGGAGTTTGACTAAATGGAATTCATACCTTGCTGGTCTAATTTTTCCATTTCATATGTGTCATTATGCAGAGGTGAGCAGAACTGTCTCATTTTAATTATACAAGTAAGTGTGTAGGGTGGTTCTCTCAGGTGCTCTCAATTTAAAGACTCTTAGCAATCATGCAATACTACCTGAAAAAAAATGAGAGAGGGAGACAGTTGCCTCGCCCTTGTTTTGTCATGTCAAATCACTGCAGAATCTCCAGTTTGTCCAAACAGGGCAAGAAAGAACCGGATAAATAAATCAGAGAGAAATGCAGCATGTTTTCTTCACAGATTGCTTTGGCCAACCCTCAAAATGTCAAAATAAATTAGTAACAAATGCATTTCTACCCCTTTAATTTGACTAGCATACAAAATACCACAGCCAATAAATGAGCCTATGACTAGCCCATTGACAGTGATATCCATTATGTGTTTAATTATCTTCAAAGTTAAAAGGAAGGAATTTGTTTTCTACTTATTTTTCCAGGCTAATGGAAAGATGAGGCGAAGTGCTGAGGTGCAACAGGATTTCAACAAGAAAAGTGGCTGACAGGTTAGCCAGAGCCCATTTCAATCTCTGCAGATGCAAATGAGAGCAATCAGAAAACTTTCGTAAGGAATATTGTGCCTGTTGTTATTTATTCCTTCGCCTTTCATTTCCAAGTCAAATTCAAACAGGCTAATTTGATCTTCTCTCAACTAGCAGTCCAAACAAGTCAAGATGATTGGTGTATTCGGGGGAAGGCTGCTGAGGAAAAAGACTGGATCAGTCTTAAATGTCATCAGAAAGTAGGCCTGATTGCATTGTGCTCTATTGTGTTGCTGTGATTTTGGCACGGGAATAATCAACCACTAATTTTGGGCCTTCAGCTGCCCGACATCACAGTACCATCCAACTGGTTCTGTGTTTTTGCTCATTCTGTGGAAATGTTCAGCATCTGCTTATTGTATGTGTTCATGTGATATAAACATTTTGAGAACTGTACTGGATATATTTTTTTGTAGATAATCTGCAGAAGGGTTTTATTGCTATTTAACGTCAAATGGAGAGCCATGAATGCAGTAAAAATTGAAGTCCTTAAAAGCATATCCAAGAATTAACGTACATGAGTTCCTTTTAGTAACCCATTTGAATCGCTAAAAATCTTTTGAGTTTATGGCTTGGAAAAACTGCTATTCGGGTTGGGCCTGGAGGAATTAGATGGCGAACTGCTGTTAGTATTTAAGTTGTGTACCAACATCATAAAATGTATCATTCGCAAGCCAAAAACAAGCATGAAAAGCATCTTCTCTTAATGTTCCTCCTCTATTGCCCATCTGCATATTCACCCCTTTAAGTTCCCACTAAGACTTCAAATGTGGGCGCGCCATGGCTAAACATAATTATTCGTTTGCAATAATGTCTTAAGCAGCTGTTTGGGGGATGTTATAGCTGCATAGTTAAAGTACATAGAGCTTGTATCACTCTGTCTATGTAGACTCACGCCTTTTTTTTTACTTTTTCATTTTCATCCCATTCCAGCATTGTGGTGTGTCACTCGTTTCTCTCCTTGCATTCTCCATCTCTTTATATGCCTCTCACTCTTTGTCTCTCTTTCTTTTTCTTCCTCCCCTTCTTGTTTTCTCCCTTTGTCACATTTTGTATCTCTCGCTTTCTTTCTGTTTCTCCCTACTTTTCCCTTTCTCTTTCCTTATGTCCTCTTTCTTCCTATCTCTTTCTCCTCCTGTTGTTGTTCTGTCTGTCCATTGTGCTCTCTTTCTTTCTCTGTCTGTCTGTCTGTCTGTCTGTCTGTCTGTCTGTCTGGCCCCCACCCTAACCCACCCTCACAAACCCCCAACCCCCCATCATCACCACCTTTTACATCATTTAATAATTTCACTGATGGCTTCTCCTGTTTGCCCAGAATTACCCAGGAACAGTGCGCCTCTCTCTTGGGGGTCTGGCACACCAGTGCAGTAATAGCTTCTCCCTCTAATAGGCGTGTGACTAGGCAGCTATATGGTCTCTAAAACATAACACAAATCTTTATCTACAGCCACTCAGGCTCCTGTCTCTTATTGCCCGCCCTGGCAGCTGCTAACTTCTCCTGCTCAATCATGAAGTAGAGGTAGTGGACCTATACTACTGCCAGTAATCTTTCTTTCTTTTTCTCTAACACAAAGACAGAAAGACTGATTTTTTTTCCAGGTAAGGATTGGTAGGGACTGGGGAGTAATTGGTAGGTTTTCTTTGGGGGGTTGGGGGCTGGGTGCCAGTGCAAGCAACATCAATCTTTGACTGGCTTTGAGGCCACTTCAGATAAATTTCTCCCTATCAGCTGCTCGTCAACTAATCTTTTGGCAGACAAGCAGTGAGTGTAAATATGAAGTATGGGGCTGATTCATGCACACAATTCCATATTATAACCACTACAATGGCCATTCAAATTAGATTACTGGTGAACAGAAATATGCTCCTGATAAGGGTGTGTTCTATCGTAACCCTTTTTACACCCTGAATTGACCAGCACATGCCAATGGATCCAGAGAACTATTTCACACTCTTATAACTTACAATCAATAGAGTTTGCATGGTGCTCCATGTATTGACCAAATAATAAACCTTATGAATATTACTGGGGATTTAGAGGAATTTAAATTTGATTACAAACATTCAGTCAGGACACCACATACAATACAGTTCAGAGTACAGTATAGAGTACTGTACACCACACGTGCGTGCACAGGCCTCACACACAAAAATCAAAGCCACAGTGGTGTAACAGCAGTGAAATCCATGAATGTGTGCAAGACTGCAAGGCTGTGCTGGTCTCTGGAGTTGAGCTAACCTGATTAAGGTGCAGATCAGCTCCGGCTCTAGCTCTGCAGGGCTGGGATGTGTGAGTTACATTGTTAACACCAGCACCTCAATATCCTGTCAAAATGAACAGTGTTTATGGCTCAGTCACTGGTTAGTACCCATCTAAACCCCCATCGCCTTTTAAATCCTTCAGGTTGAAGACTGGCCAAAGCCCCTGGTTTCCTTAGCATAATGTTACGTATTCTTCTCTTTTAAATGTATTTATTTTTAAACATTTCATCTCTCAGAAAAAAGGCAGACTGATGATGCACCCCTGTTTCACCTGTAGGTAGTCAGCCACATTTTACTGGTGCATATGGACTCAGAGCACGGTGGCTTTGTTTATTTTATTGACTGATTTATTCTGTCCATTGACTGTGTAGCCTGTAGCAGAAGCGTGCTTTTCCCCACTCTGAAATTACCACCTCCTAATTATCTGTCACATTTCCTGCTATCCCATGCCGAAGACACACAATGGCCAATAATTACCCTCCAGCCTGCATCTATCAGTGTGCTGCCATCGATTCACTCGTTCTTTTTTTCAGCCCTTTTATTCAGGATCATTTTCTCGTTCCCTCTCTTGTCTTTCTTTCTTGTTCCTGTATTTCTTTCTCTTATTTTCACTCTTATTCTCATTTATTTTCCCACTTTCCTTCTTCACCACCCCTGCTTTCTATTTCTCTTTCTTATTCTCCTCATCTTGCTTGTTCTCTCCCCCCTCTCTGTCTGTCTCTCTGTCTGTCTGTCTCTGTCTCTCTCTCTCTCTCACAATTCTTACCTTCGTCAAAGCCTCAGTACACTGTAAGCATGTCACACAACACCAGGGCCTGCTATTAAATATGAAAACAATTTTTGCAGTTTTTGTGTTTATTTGTATCTCTCTAATAAAACAAAAATAATTTAGACATGATCAGCCAGGAGTTGTCAGGTACGTGCATTTTTTAGATTGTGTGTGCACAGCCTCCACATCCCATGGCATGCTGTGACACGCATGACGTGTGACAAAGTCATTGGAAACGATGAGCAGCTGTCAGAGGCATAAATGAAGATAAATCAAATATCATTGCAAGGGTGTGATGTTTATTCAATGTGATCCCCCATAGACACAGGTGGGACAATGCAACGTGTTGAACATTGATCACTCGCTTTTTTTGAAAGACATTGATTAATCCATGCATAAGTAACTTAAGAACACAGAGCATCTGATGCAGATTGATGGCTTTTAGTGCTTTAATTAGGACAAAATTATTTTTGCTAAGAACTATTATTAAAAAATGTTAACTAAATACACGTCAGATCACTCTTTGTCCTGTTCCAGGTTTTGCAGTGTTATTTGTAGATAAATAATTATTAATGTTTTGGCAAACATAGTCCCATTAGTAGGATTTGCTGTAGCTGGTCCCTAGAGATTTGATCCCACCAGTGAAATTTAAACACAGCATTAGGGTGCTCAGCTTCAAATGCTGGTGCAATTACCTTTTGTCCTAGTCATTCATTAAAATCTATTTGTTAATTTGTCCTCCCAAAACAACTGCATCTCCCTAAATCAGTTCTGCATCTCCCTGAACATACTGCATATCCCTGAAGCAGCGAGAACAACGCACTTTCACAACTTTGGTGTTAGATTTTCCAGTTTTTCTGTTGTGGTCTCATTTTGCTGAACTTGTTGCACTTTTACTTCATAACAACCTCACCTAATATTTTATGTGTTGTTCTATGCTGCCTATACGTTGGTTCCATTGTACATTTCAAGCTTCAAGGCATGCTTTGGATACATCTGCACTCACAGTGTGCAGCAGGCTAGCTGAGCTCCTAATTAAATTAGCTTAATACAAAATAATAATCTTTAGTCTTGCCAAAAATGAGTATAATATCATTACTAATTATTGTACCTTTTACATCTTTAACAAGTTATTTGAGACACTGAAACAATTGTTCAGTGATCACTAGAACTATTATCTGATCCGGTTTACCTGTGATATGATACCGCATAGCATTCTGCAGGTATTGATTCCCCATAGAATGTTGCTCAATCCAACCTGCTACCTTTTACAGCACTGTTGAAAAAATATTTTATTTAAAACAGTGGTCAAAAAGCTTCTATCTCTAACTCTGAATTTTCAGGAGTCATCAGAAATGTTCTAAATTTCTGTTCAAGTGATTTAAGTGGTTCTTATAGATTTCTTCTCTCTTCTTTACTTAGGCAGATGATCTGGAAAATACTACATTAAGTAAGAAGATGAAGATAAAACATCATGTACTTGAAAGCCCTGTGGTATGAGTTAAACTGTAACCTTTTTTAACAGGCAGCAATAATAAAACAGCTTAAAACAGGAATGGCAACCAAGTTGGAGCAGTGATAATGTAGTCCCCAAAACCTCACTTTCCACACCTCCGCTACCTGTGTCCTGATGGATGCCATCAATAATGAACAGCAACTGTTGTTCGTTGTAGGACATAGGCAATCACAGAAGTACCAATGTGGCAGCCAGTGCCTCACAGAGGTGTGGTAATTCACATCCACATTTATACTTTTAAATTCCATCAGCTAGTTTTCCTCCCCAAAAATGCCACAGGCTTAAAGAGGGACCAAGCTGACAAAGAAATGTAGCTTTGATCAGAGGTGGAGAAATGCAGCCTGACTGGCTCTGCTCAGGCTAAAAACCCTTGCAATGGTGTAAGTGCATCAGTGGCAGGGGCTGTCTCAGCACAGGCAGGCAGGGGGTGGGGGGATTGGGGTGACAAGGGGACAGAGAAAAAGAGAGAGAGATAGAGAGAGGGAGACTGGATCCAGCAGCCAGGACATAATGAAGCGCACCAGGCGCAGTGGGCGCTCAGGCATGTCACTAGCAATGGCAGTCCTTCTGCCTCCAAAAAGCAACAGAAAGTCAGGAGAGCAGTGGTTCAGAACCCATTTGCAGTTCTCTGTCACTGACCCAAGGAAATGTAGATCCAGACAGAGACAGAGTCAAAGAGAGAAAGAGAGAGAGGGTGGAGATACACTGGAACCTTGGAGGGAGGGGAAAAAGTGGTACAGCAGGGGTGGAGAGATATGTCCACAGTGACAAGAGAAAGAAAAGCAGAGAGAAAGAAAAGGCTGGCAAGAAGGAAAGCAACAATGGAGGAGACAGCTAGTCTAGAAGGGATGAAATACAATTTTGGGGCAGTAATAGGAAAATACAGGGATAGAGGGAGAGAAGGAAAAGAGAGTGTGGTGAGTAAGGGGTAGATATCAGTGACCACTGAAACTAAAGAAGAATAAAAAACAGAGAAATGCCAATTTTTTGGACAAAATGTAAGGACATTAAGTAACCACAATGTCAAAGAAACCAAAGGGAAAGGGTTCTAGAGTAAAAGATGTGGACTGAATGAGGAAGCAATGCTTTAGATGGCATATAGGGATAAATATCTCAAAGAGAAAGAACATTTAGAAAAACAAGCTGGAGAGATGCTATAACACTGGAAAAAAGAGAATGTGTGTATGTGCATCTGGGTGGGTCAGAAATGTGACCACCTGAAGATTATCAGCACCAACCCAAAGAAAGAAAATGCAGGCAGAGTGATGATAGTGAAAGTATCTGCCTTAGAGACAGGTCTGTTGCTGAGAGAGAACCGAGGGATGGCAAAGAAAGAGAAAGAGAGAATGATACAATGAAACCCTGGATATAAAGATATGGCTATACAGAGAAAAGTAAAGAGCAAACTTGTTGGTGATGTGGGCAGTGGAGGTTTGACCAGAGTAACAGTAGGAAAAAAAAACAAATAAGTACAAATAAAAAGAAGAGCAGACATGGAAAACCTAGAGATTGATCTAAGCGGAAGAAACCAAGACTGTGAGAGGGAGAGAGTTGTAGAGGAATGGAACTTCAAACAAGAGATATGGGGATTAAAAGAAAATGAGAGGGAAGTAACCACAGTGACAAAACACTTTTAGAAGAGGGAAAAGGGGTAGTGGTGGCCTAGTGGGTAGGATACTTGCCTCTGGACCAAGAGGTCATGGGTTCCAGCATACCACCACTGGGTTCCTGAGCAACAACCTTCACCCTAAGTTGCTAGAGGGAGACCGCCTCCTTTAGTCAGGGAATGGAAGTCACTTTGGATAAAATGAAGGTAAGCGTGGTGATGATGAGGAGGTTATGGTGGATTTTTAGGGGAGTTAATGGATACTGGATGAGGAGTGTGATGTCCTCCTGAGACCCGGCTCAGTAATTTACATCCTTTTTAATGGACATTTTGCTCACCTGTATCTTCCTTAAATTTTTGGAGTTACCCTATCAAGCCCTATAGTGTTCTATATAGGACATCCTGGGTTTTCCAGTAATGTGTCGTGATGAGGACTACGCTGCAGTGTTGTCACGGTACAAAAATTTCAGTATTCTGTCCCAATACAAGTGAAAATCCATGGTTCTAAGTACAAATTTTGGTACCAAAGCATTTGGTACCTTAGCAAAATTTATAAACTTAAACATTTGTATTAATGAAACAACATATTTTTGCAACTATATAAACTGGCGCTTGATCCATACATATTAATTCAGCAACAGCTCAGTTCAGTTTTCTTGCCTCAGGTGAGTTTTTGTCATACTTCTTCTGTTGCTGAAATGAATCTGTAATTGTTGTCGTGGTCTTCCTCAGCCTGTTGCTGTAAATGGAAAATATAATATTCTTTAGTAAATAAATGTAATATTAAATGGTATACAGCAGCTATATTTCTTAATTAAAAATTGCTTGTATAAAATAAAATTCACACACATTCACAAACATATGAAATCATGTAAATGAATGGTATCTTATTGTAAAGCCTTACCAAACTATACAGGACTTTTATTTAATCAAACTGCAAAAAACATGTTATAAACCAGAACTGCTTTTCTGATGAAAACATTAACCATACATTTGTACTCTAACACATATTTTGGCTACACAGATCATTTAAAAGCCTCTGGTGTGTAAAAGTAGTACACTATTATGTCCTGTTTTAAACGCTGTAGGAGTATTAAATAGTTAACAAAGAAACGTTATCCTATTCACTTTAGCATTAGCTGCACTTATGCTAACGATTTACTAAGCAAATAGCAAGGTTTATTTCAATCTGCCATTCAAATTAATATAGGGTATATTATTTTGTAACAAAAGCTCTAAATATAAAATGAAATTTAAACTTACCTGCTTAAATTTTTTCATTAAGTCTAGGTGACGTCTTTGAGGTGTTTTATAAGGTTCCTCCTCTGACATAAAACTTCAATGACACCCCGGCCAAAATACTTCCACCTGCGGCTCTTTCCTACTTTCTTTTCAACGAACGGATTCAGAGCCTCGCAGCACTGCCGGTCGCCATGTCTGTGATTTTACAAAGAAGACGCAACTGCAGCAAGAACTGGGTTGACCGTGTGCTCGGTACTACCGGTGCTTCAGAAGACCTGGTACCATGTCATTTTAAATTTTTTTAGTACCTACTTGGTACAAAAGTACCGGGTCTTTTGACAACAGTATTGCGCTACCAAGACATATATGAAGTGCAGCAAATACAAAATTGACCTGGCAAACAACAAGCAACTGAAGAGAGATACAGAATTTCATTGTGTTGCTCAAACTGAAAGTGTCCTTGGGTTACTATCACTTTTTTAATTTTCTAAAATCAGTTCTATTTTCACACAGAAATTGTACTGTTGTCCTCTACAGTGGACATGCAGGGAAATTAGTAAAAAATATATTAAAAGAAATTTAAACTGTAAGGTGATTTCTAAGGCCCAACTAGATTAAATAGATTGAGTAGATACTGGATATTAATGATAGTTGGAAAGTGCTGAATGGTGAGCCGATACTGGATAATGAGGAATGAAAAGGGTAGGGAAGATGGTGAAGAGATGCTGGATGTAGGAGTTGGAGAGGAAATGCTGTATGCTGTGGGTAATGAAGATGGTGAACAGATGCTGGAAACTCAGGGTATTGACGATAGTGAAGAGACACTGGATGGTGATTATAGCTGTAATGACTGGTGCCCGCTAGAGGTCGCCATTGGGACGACGAAGTGGTAACTAAATTATGTTAAAGGGTCTGGCCTCCTGTTCACACCAGGTCTAGATTAGGGTGATCAGGAGGCAGTGGGTCTGTGTCGTGATTGGGTGGTGCTTGTGTGGGGTTTTAGATTTAAGGGCTTGAGTTGATTGTTATGTTACGGGTTATTGAAGTTACGCTATGTTCTGTTCACGTTTTGGAAGTCTTGAGCCGAAGTGCCTTTTGTTTTGTTTCATTTGAAATAAAGAAAGACCAATACGAAGAACATGGAGAGTGCCTCCAGTTAGCTCCCAGGCTAGGCCGGTTAGCCCCCAAGTTAGGCCGGTTAGCCTCCAGGCTAGACCCATGAGCCTCCAGATTTGTCCCTGTAGCTCTCAAGCCAGGCTAGTTGACTTCCAGGGGAGACAGGGAGATAGACAGCTTGAGGAAAGGAGAATGGATATAGAGGGCGATAGAGGGGTGGGAGGTGGGATAAAGGACAGTGGAGACAGAGAAGGGGCTTCACAGTACGGGGAACAAGGTGATTTACCCCAAAGGAATGGGGAAAAGAAGGTCAGAAAAGGGGCCCAGTTCCTACGGGTTGTGATACACTCCCGGTGGAAGGGCTTCCGGGAGGAGGAGACACAGCCAGTGTCCGGGAGGACCAACGACGTACGGTGCCCAGTGGGTACAGAGAGACTCACAGTGGGCAGAGAACCAGGGAGCCCGTCGAGGTCGTCCTGACCATGCGGAGCGATGCCTGCTAGGGGTCGCCATTGGGACGACGAAGTGGTGACTAAATTATGTTAAAGGGTCTGGCCTCCTGTTCACACCAGGTCTACATTAGGGTGATCAGGAGACAGTGGGTCTGTGTTGTGATTGGGTGGTGCTTGTGTGGGGTTTTAGATTTAAGGGCTTGAGTTGATTGTTATGTTACAGGTTATTGAAGT
>JBBMFX010000021.1:9116122-9132920 GCA_037832545.1 Rhabdalestes septentrionalis
CTCTCTCTCTCTCTCTCTCTCTCTCTCTCTCTCTCTCTCTCTCTCTCTCCCTCTCTCTCTCTCTCTCCCCCTCTCTCCCTCTCTCTCTCTTTCTCTCTCTCTCACTCTCACTCGCTCTCCTCCTCTATCTCTCAGAGCTGTCAATGTATTATCCACTCTTTTCATACTGAAACTGCACATTTATTATCATCAGTGTGACAACCAATGTATATCATCCATTGCACACATAACTGGGTTTCAGAACAGCTTTTACTTTGTGCTTTCTTTAACCAAAATCACAATGGGACTATATGTGTAACAAAGACTTGAAGACTGGAAATACCTTCTTTTTGGTGTATTTTGATATGTTGCATAATTATTTAATCGCCTGCTGAATTTGTACATTTGTTAACTAACAAAAATGAACAGTCTCTAATCCATAAGGTAGTTTCATTTTTATGGAGAGAGTATAAATGGAGAGATTATAAAATGTTAACCAAATGTTACATGTTGCACACAGATTACGATCTACCAGTTACAGACACTCCTGATCTGAACTCGTCATGTGTATAAAGCCCACCTGCCACAGAATCAGTTTTGTCCATTCCAACCTCTATACCATCACTGGCAAGACCTAAGTGCAGTCAAAGGACATCAGGGTCAAGATTATTGACCTGCACAAGGCTGGAAATAGACCATCAGCAAGGAGCTTGGTGAGAAGTTGGTGCGATTATTCGGAAATGAAAGAACTGACCATCAACTCCCCTCAGTCTGGAGCTCCATCCATGTTGATTTTGGTCTCATGTGAACACAGCACTTTCTCCTCGTCTGAATCATTTGGCCCTCCTGGCATGAGACAAGATACTGCATGGAGCTCCAGACTGAGGGCAATTGATGGTCCTTTTATATTTCTTCCATCTCCGAATATTCGCAGTAACTGTTGTCACCTTCTCACTGAGCTCTTTGCTGATGGTCTTGTAACCCATTCCAGCCTCGTGCAGACCTACAGTCTTGTCCCTGATGTCCTTTGCCTGCACTTTGGTCCTGCCAATAGTGGTGGAGATGTTGAAATGGAAGAAATTAATTCTGTGGACCAGGGTTCTTTAATCACATAACAAGTTAAGACCAGGAGTATCTGTAAGTATCTGTAAGGAGCCAGAAGTCTGACTGTGTTGTAAGGGATCAAATAATTATTTCACTCAAAGACATGCACATCAATTTATAAATTTTATGTAACAATATTTTTTCTTGATTTTGGTTGATATTCTGTCTCTCTCTATAAAAAAAAACTACCTCATAAATTAGAGGTAGTCATCAAACTTACAAATTCAGCAGGAGGTCAAATTATTATTTCCCCCAGTGTACCCTCTTACCTGAATACTTTGTTGACTTTATTAAATGTACAAATTTATAACCAAATAAATAAGAGTTATATGTAACTCTTATTATTATGTAAATATATGTAAACATGTAAAATATAGACACTGCTAAAATTACCGCTTCATTTTTAATCATCGGTGCTCCTGTATGAAGGGCCATCCCTACAAAGGTCAATGCAGCAATTAACAGTTTTGCTCTTAGACAATATGAATTTGCATGTCAAAGTTTACTAAAGCTGGACTCAAAGCAAAATTCTACATCACAAACCCCTTGATCCCAGTGATTTCCATTGAAGTTAATGGAACTTCTGATAAAAGCTACATCGACTGGGCCTTTTAGGACCTTTTCACTTTGTAAGCCAAATCTACTCTGTGAATTCTGATACTGTAAGGTACTCACCCTGCCTCCAGGGACAATGCCCTTCACTCCAGACTGACAGTTCTTATCAGCATCTGCACAGCAAGATCTGTATGTTCAACTGAGTAAATAGAGAAATTTCAGCCTCTGTTTCTCCGCTTGCAAAGATACATGTGTCTGTTGATGGACAAGTGCTCACTGTACACATACAGGCAATAGGCTGTAGATCAGGTCATGAAGTACCTATGCACTAAGATCAACCACCACCTGTCCCTTCCATGGCATGCAGAAAGGATCAACACAAAGGGACAACAGTGATTGTATGAGGTTGCAAAGCTTTGTCAGACATTCCAAAAGCTGTCCAATGGTCACTCATTCAATCATTTTTCACATTCAATGCTACAAGTCCCTTAAAGTGAAAAAAAATTACTAGCACTCAGACAAAGCTCTCAGACCTTTACAGACAAGCTGTGAAAATGAAGGCAGACCCTTTCACTAAGGACCCTTCACACCCCCTTCACCATTCCTCAGATGCACCCTTCAGGAATAGGTTTCAGAGTACCATTGGCAAAAAAAAAATAGGAACTAAAATCTTTAATTCCCACCGCAATATGCATTTTGAACAAATATTTAAAAGAATGTCACCACATTTATGGTGGGGATTTGCACATACGTTATTAATTGTTTATGATTTTTGTGAGCTCCTTATGTGTTATTATTATTATTATTTTTCAATATTCCTTGAATATGCCAGCACACATGCCCACATCCATCTCATACATTTTAACATGCGCCTTACCCCATTCATGCATTACCATACTGTTCTGAAATTCTGATATTATCCATTATTCCAAATATGCAAGCTAAATGAGTTAGAATCACATCTGTATGTGGAGCTTTTTGCACTTTTATATCATTGAAGGGGATGAATCTGGACATCTATACCAGGCAAT
This sequence comes from Rhabdalestes septentrionalis, assembly GCA_037832545.1. NCBI lineage: Eukaryota > Metazoa > Chordata > Actinopteri > Characiformes > Alestidae > Rhabdalestes > Rhabdalestes septentrionalis. The sequence goes on from JBBMFX010000021.1 coordinate 9,118,792, forward strand.
TACTGAAAGGTGCATTGTGAAAGCACAACATGCAAAGTAAATGGTGTGTTACTTAAATGTATAGTTGGAATGGTAAAATGGCTGCATACATTTAAATGTTGTCAGCAACATTATGATTGCCTGTCCTAAGTGCTTATTTGTTTCGTATCAATATGATACCCTCAAAATATTCACGCATTGTAAGCATGTGCCTGCTTGGTGAACCATGATTCAATTCAGCTCAGTTTTATTTGTATAGTGCCGTTTAACGTGTAACCATGTTGCCATAAAACAGCTTTACCAAATCCATGTTCAAACACCTAGTGAGTAAGCCAAGGGTGAAAAAGGCAAGGAAAACTTCCCACAATTGGAGGAAGAAATCTTGGGTGGGACCAAAACTTAAAAGGGTCACCCATCGTCCTCTGGCTGACCCAGAGTGAAAGAAAAAGGGAGTCTCTATGTAGATAACTAACGAAAGAATGTCTTTGTGTACAAACATAATCTGTTAGACAGGTCTGTGGCTAACAGAGCTGGTATATTTAAGAGTCAATAGAGGTATATTTTGTTGATTAGCTGCAAGTCTGTAGTCTACAATGACTGGAACAACAATATTCACTGGAAGTATGAACAGCACTTTCCCTTAGATGGGGTAGAAGTGCATGGAGAGTCAAAAGCAGCCAAACCAGTCAAGGATACATGGGGATCCTGCGATTGCAGACACGGGATGAAGTGGTGAACTTTGGCCCCAGTGGTGATCAGTCAGTCTGGATAATTGTGCAGTGGATCCACTCAGAGAAAACAGAGAACACAGTCAGATCTTCTTAAGTTTACAGAGCATTTTTTTTTCTAAATGGTGTAAGATGAGATCCCGGCATACCTCACAATAGCAGCCTAGCTAGAAAGGGCAAAACCGATAGTTATGATAGACATCAGAGCACCTTGAGACACTGTCTCCACCGTCAACAAACCTGAGTGAATCTAACAGGAAAGATAATTACAGTAAGTCTGCCTAAGCAAGTACGTTTTCAGAATAGACTTAAAAACTGAGGCTGTGTCTGAGTAACAAACATTAATCAGAAGAGCATTCCAGTGCTGGGGGACTTTGCTGAAACATTTATAATTCTGGGAATGAGTCAATAATCAGCACCTTCAGATCCAATGCGTGGAGGTTCACAGTAAGAAATTACTTCACAGTGATATCTTGATGAGAGGCTTTTCATGACCATACATTTCAATTATATGATTTTTTTTATTCAAAATGAAATGTAATCAGAAGTCAATGGAATCTTGATAATATTGCGCTAATAGGGTTGAACTTCCTGGTTTTAGTGAGGACTGACGCATTCTGGACTAATTGAAAATTGTTGTAGCAGCCTGAGTGTAGGGCATTACAGTAATCGACTCTGGATTTAACAAAGGCATGTATTAAGGCATAATGCATTTCAAAACTTATATTTTGTAGACAATATAACAACATTTAGTAGATAGGGAAAAGCTTTTTTATTAAAAGCAGTTCGATGTGCTTCGAATAAAAGATCAGGATCCATGGTGACACCGACGTTTTTTACAGTTGACATTATAAGCAGAGGAGCCAGAAATATTAAGCATTAGACCTGACAGTTTATTTCTAGGAGTTTTGGACCCAGAAGAAGGACCTCTGTTTTATCTGCATTGAGCATGAGAAAGCTAAATGACATCTAGTATTTTACGTCTTTAATCTTTAAGTCTTTCATGAACAAGATACATAACTTAATGTTAACCATACCGCATTGATTAGTAGTTTGTTTAATTTATGTCTGGCTTTGTTGTAGCACTCTTCTGAAATTTGATAAAAATAAAAGGTTTTTGATTGTTAGATTTGTTGTTTAGTCTACCTACACTTACCTGTCAAAGCTTATGGTTCTTTGTCCTGTTGAGTGCCAAACCTGGAGAACTCTCTGGCACTAGCCAAAGGTCTGATTTGAAAGACTATAACTGCTAGCACTGATCCTTATACATTGCACAGCAATGGAGTGTGTACTGAGAGTAGCTCCCCCACCCACACACTACCGACTTTTTTTTTCCTGAGTAGGTGAGGTGGTGCAGGAGACAGTGCTTAGGCATTGCTTGCTCACTTGCTCTAACAAGTATGCTTTCCTCTCTCAGCAGGGCCAGTGTGACAGGATGCTGTGACAACCCTCCCTAATGACCCGTGAGTGCCCGCTTCTGTGCACTGACATTTTAGGTGGCGGCACAGATGCCAGGCATGCGGAAGGGGGGCGTTTCTGCCTTTGGCAGCTATCGTTCCAAATAAATTACTGTCATAGGGTTCTGCAGAACACAGCAGGATAGCCCCATACCCCTGGTCCCTCTGTTTCTTGTTCTCACTTTCTCAGAACCTTTCTCCTACTATCTTTCTCTTTACACCCCCCCTTCTTCTGGGAAGAAATAAGACAGTGGTCCATTAAACCGCACCGTAGTCCATGGGAGCAAAAGTGCTGCATTGTTTGCAGGAGCGTGTCTTGGTCATTAAGATCCAGTTTTATAGATGGGCCCATATGCAAATCACAGCTGACACCTATAAACATGCTCATGTGCCCATTCTATATTGATCACCAATGGCTTGCATGGTGCATGGTGGAACATGGCTGTTTCTCTTAAGAAGCAAGAGTAAGCTATGTATAGCCATGTATCACCTTCATGCTGCATACAGGTGCAACAATTACTTGACAAACAATCTGTATTCTGAATTAGTTTTTCCTGGGAAGGTAACGTAATTTAAGTGAATATTGATTAGAACTGTAATTGTAATCGAGTAATGGTTCTGCAATATCTGTAGAAGTCTGACAGTAATAACTGCAGCATGAATCACCTTCTATGAATTGCTGAAACTAGATCTCCCTCAGGAATACTAGTCCTGACATGAATATCCTGGCTGTAAAATTTCAATCAGGGATATTTGTGATAACGTGGGAACAATGTGTCCTTTCCAAATCTTTATAAATTTTATTCTGGAAGATTTTCTGGAAACATATATTATAATAATTGATTGTGGAATGAAGTTAATTGCTTTAACAACTCAAATACCCAAAGATATCTTAACTACTCTATAATGTTTATATCTGAAAGGACACTGCAAGTAGGGTAAGTGTAAAATGGCTTCTACAGGATTATTGGTTTTATGTATCAAAGACCAAATATTTGACTCAGGCAAAGTATAACACTTTTCCTTTCCGGTGGCCTTATGCAGTGTGGCAAATAGCTGGAATGTAACACAGTTTCAGCTTCACTTCTTAAATTACAATGACAAATAGGACAAGAGGTTATGGGATGTGAAAGATGGGGAAACAAATAGATGTCACAATAGAGAAGGTGGTTTAGTTTGACAAGAGAAGGAGGAGCTGACAATAGGCTAAAAGTTGAGCCTGTGCTTTTCAAAATATCTGTAACAATGGCTGTCCCTTTTTTATTTAGATTTTGCCAGGAATTAATTACAGTTTTTCTCGATTGCTAAAACACTAAACCCTATTGTCTGACCCAAATTCTCAGTTGCCTGAACCCACTTTATTGAATCAGTCACTCTTTTGGCAAAACCATAAGCACTTTTGACCTGTTTAGACAGGTCAAGGCATTGTCATTGTGATGCACCTGTGTTGCATACTGGTTAGCACATGTGGCAAAAACTCCACCATGTTTGACTGTTGGTACTGTGTTCTTTTCTTTGTAGGCCTCATTCCAGTAGACTGATATGTTTTACAAAAAGCTCAATCTGGGTCTCATCTGTGCACGAGACATTTTCCCAGAAGAATTTTGGCTTATTTAAAGACATTTTGGCGAAGTGTAGCCTTGTTTTTTAATGTCTCTGTGTCAGCAGTGGGGTCCTCCTGGGTCTCCTGCCATAGTGTTTTTTTATTTAAACATGCACGCTGACACTGATGCTCCCTGAGCCTGCAGGACAGACGGAATTTCTTTGGAACTTGTTTGTGGCTGCTTATGCACTACCCCAACTATCCTGCGCAACATTTAATCAGTTTTTATCTTTTGTCCACACTCAGGGAGATTAGCTGCAGTGCCATGGGTGGCAAACTTATTGCTAATGTTGCGCACTGTGGACAAAGGCACATCTAGATCTCTGGAGATGGTTTTGTAACCTTGAGATTGTTGATATTATGTCCACAATTTTGGTTCTCAGGTCCTCACACAGTTCTCTTTTTCTCTTTCTGTTCTCCATGCTTAGTGGGGCACATACAGACACACAATGCAAAGACTAAGTGAGCTTCATTCCTTTTTATCTGCGTTGAGGTGTGCTTTTTATTTTGCCCACACCTGTTACTTGCCCCAGGTGAGTTTAAAGGAGCATCACATGCTTGAAACAATCTTATTTATCCACAATTTTGAAAGGGAGCCAATCATTTTGTCCTGCCTTTTTTTGGAGTTTTGTGTGACATTATGTCAAATTTGCTTTTTTTCTCTCCTGTTTTTGTTTTTTATCCAATACACACAAAGGGACTAAACATGTTTATAGCAAAAGTCAGGGTCAAAGGATTTCGACATGAATATGTACAGGTAAGTGTTACAGTCCTTTACTCTTACAATACAGATTTGGTGCAGTCCAGTAACATCTGAATATGTACCATTGGATCAGTACCACATAGTACCACATTCAGAAAGCTACACAGGCACCTGTGTGGTGGGATGGGGCTGTTCTGTATGTGTATTAGTGTAGTTGTGTGTTTTGAGTAATGCCATCCACAATATGTATTTTTCCTTGCAGAGAATCTTGGACATGGATGGAGCTGCTCAGCCTCATGAATTTATTTACATTGATAAGGCTGGATTCAACCTTAGCAAAAGTAGACGACGGGGACATAATATAATTGGCCAAAGGGCGATTGTGCATATCCCGGGGCAGCGTAGGGGAAATATCATATTGTCTGCCGCTATAAGCCTCAGAGGGCAGCTGTAGCATCATTCCAAACTGGGTCCATATAATGCGCAACACATTATCACATTTCTAGATGCACTTCATGACGCAGTTGTACAGGACAAACCAGAGCAGCTCAGGTTTGTTGTTGTCTGGGCTAATGTCAATTTCCATCGGGCTGCTATCGTCTGGAACTGGTTCACCAACCATGATCAATTTGAAGTTGTGTATTTGCCCCCTTACTCGCCATTTCTCAACCATATAGAAGAGTTTTTTTCCACTTGGAGATGGCATGTATATGACTGCCAAGCACATGCCCACATGCCTCTTCTGCAGGCAATGGAACAGGCCTGCGGAGACATTGAGGTAAGATCAATCCATGGATGGATTCAGCACACAAGGGGATATTTTCCCCGATGCTTAACGAGAGAAGACATTGCCTTTGATGTTGATGAGATCCTGTGGCCAAACCCCAACAGACGGCAGGATCCATAAGTCCACTTACGCAAAATTGTTTGTCTGTGTTTACAGTAGTGTATTGTTTGTTTTATTTTTGCTTTAGCTGAATTTACTGTACTGTTAAGTACATGAATGTAATGTACAGTATTTAGTATTTCTTATTTGGGTGTTGTGAAAGTGTGCCTTCTGTGGAACTGAACAGTGCAAAAAAGCCTGCAGTGTTTTATATAAAGTAGACTAGTGTGTTGCTGCTGATTTGAAAATGTATTCATATGATGCAAGTGGGTATCAATTCGTCATTAGAGCGACATTTTGACAAAGGATTGTTAGGTTTTGATAGCAGAGTTTCAATTTGACATAGATGTGAATGGTTTATTTCCCAGTGTTGTGTCTTATTTGCTTGTGTGTAAAGTTTTGACATGATGAGCCAAGCTTTGCAAAACGTGTTCAAGCAATGGGAAGAAAAAAACGTAATACAATACTTTTCTGTGAGAAATATTTGATTTTCTGAAAAATATTCAGGGGTACCAACAATTTTGTCCACGTGTGTAGGTGTTTTCCCCTGTTGCCTGGCCAGAGAAAATGTCCTTCTTTGTACTTGTACTTCATTTGTATATTTTTGTTCTTTATTTTTACGTACAAGTGCTACATGTAAATGCACAGGATTTCTCTTTTTTTTATATTCTTTTTTCTATGTACAAGTGCTAAAAATGCTCAGGTATTTGGTTTTGGAACATGCATTTAGCCTAAATAAACATTTATTTCTACCACTTCATGGCCTGAGCATTGTGTTTTCCTTAATTTTCTATACAGTGTTTAGTGACTACTCAGTATAGTATTAAATTTGACTTGATGCAGGGTTTGACAGCATAGTTCAGTTTTGAGCACAGATCAAAATGGGGTGAAAGTTTGGATTTGCAAGAAGAGTCAGAGGTTTTGTGAATGTAGGTTGGAAATTAGGTTTTGTGCTCACAGTTTAGGGAAAAGGAGAGCAGCTTTCCAGGAATGTGTCTTAGCAATCGAGAAAAACTCCATTATTTTGTCTGTTGTTTTTTGGGGTTTTTTTTTTTACAGAAGATTAAAAAGAATTATGCTGCAAGGCTACATCAGCTCATTGATTTTTACCGAGTTGGAGCATTGTGTAACGGTAGATTTTTCTCCAGTCTAAATTCTTATAATTCTGGATTCAATTTGAGGTATGACATCTCATCTTTTTCTTCCCAAAAGTGTTTTTAAGCAATTAATGCATTATTCTCCTTTTGTATATCAGTCTATTTTCTTGCAATTATTACACTGATATTCTAAACAAGTTATGGTCCTGGTGTGGCACAGAGCAGTCTGCCCTTCTGCTGCAAGATATTAACTGTAAACTTCATTATACCTCAGACCAGGCTGATTTTCAGTAGATTGCGGAATGATTGCATGAGCTCTACAGAGTGCTGGAGCACTTATATTGCCTGTACGTCTCCCGGGCTGAATTTGGCTAAGCAAACATGATGAAGGATGAGGGCATTAGCCTCTTCAGGCTTAGAGTGCATACGGCCCTGTGGTCGCAGTCATCAACAGCCATCTCAGCAGGCTTCATGCACATATACACACCCACATACAACAAACACATGCAGTATGTCTCTGAGGAAAAACACAACTAATTTGTTGCTTCCATTTCGTCATGCCCAACTGGTTTCACTATTGATTACTATAAAGATTCAAATTTTCAAGCTGTGAGTGCTATATTTAAAAAAATTTGGTGTACTCTGAGGTGGAATGTATGAAAACTTTGACCACAGGTAACTCTTAACTAAAGACCCGGCAATCCGATAATTAAATAGTAGTGTATGTTTATGAAGGGAGGATCCGGCTGTTGTGTTTTAGATATAATGAGATTGTTTGCTGTGATTTGTTTATGCATCTATTTTGAATGATGTTTGTCTTGCACAAAATCATACCATCACTTTTCTGTTTTTTTTAGGTGTGACAGTTAAGAAAATAAAATTGACCAAAATTATTAATAAGTTAATAATAAGAAGTATGTCAGGTAAAATATACTGTGATATCTTGGAAATATACTGTGATATCCTGCACATTATGAACAAGTTATTTCGCATTTGTTTGTTCCGGACTTACATTCATCATTAGTACTCCAAACAATATCATCTTGTTAAAACTACAATGCCATTTAAATGTTATAAAATATCTATATGCCTTTTACAACATATTTATACTCTGGCTGCATGGTTAGCTTGCTTTCTCTTTACTGAACAAGCATGCATTTCAAGAATATGAGGGTGCATTTCTACTCTAGAACATAGTATAAAAGAAGAACACAAAAATGGGAAGAGAAAAGAGGGCAGAAGAAAATATGAATGAATGGAAGGACACAAGTGAAGAGAAAAGAATAGGAGAGAAGATAAATAATTAGAGAAAAGAAAAGAAAAGAAAACAAAAGATGGCAAACATCAAAAAGACATGAGCAGGAGAACACAAAATGAAAACAGAAGAGGTGAGAAAACAAGAGATGGCAAACATCAAAAAAACATGAGCAAGAGAATACAAAATGAGAATAGAAGATGTACACAAAAATGAAAACAGGGACACAAAATTAAGAGTAGAGTAGAGATGAGATGAGAAGTGAAGAGAAGGGGAGATAAGAGAAGAGAAGAGATGAGAAGTGAAGAGAGAAGAAGAGAAGAGAAGAGAAGAAAAGAGAAGAGAAGTGAAAAGAAGAGATAAGAGAAGAGAAGAGAAGAGAAGAGAAGAGAAGAGAAGAGAAGAGAAGAGAAGAGAAGAGAAGAGAAGAGAGATGTGGCCAAAGCTGGCTAAGGGGACTAAGAGTAAGACCCTGGCAAGAGAGCAGAGTGATGGGAAAGCTGGTAGCTGGAAGACAAATACATGGCCCACAGTTAAAAAAGCATGAGCACTGCTTGGAATAGAAAGGCTCAGTCTGAGAACTCTTTTGATCTGCAGATTCACTGAAATATTGATTCATGGTACAGTCTGTAGTGTCTTCCACTCATTGCAAGCCTCTCACACTGGCCTCACACAAGACTAGAGCATTGCTTTGCAGTCACATCCATACAGACAACAGGTGGCCCAGTAGTATGCGGCGACCCTCACCAAGCAAAATCCAGTACTGTATTTTCACTCAATTGCCAGCAGGAATATTAAATGAGAGTTCAAAAGGAAAGCATGTCAGGACAACATTATCAGCAGGTCTGCATCTTACTGTAGTTCCACATGAGGTGTCAGTCTCAAAAAGTACTGTGTGATTAGTGAATGAAAGACATGGCATGAAGCAAAAGAACATGTAATTCATGCAGATTTGCCGAATTTGGCATTCAAAACTGTGGACATGAACAAGTGAAATAGTTTACAGTCAGTGTGAGACACTACATAGGATAAGATGAACCAAAAATCCCCAAAATATTTGTCATGTTTAACATGCATTAGTACATTCTTATTTCTTTACCAGTTTTAATGACGACCATATCATTTACTCAGCAGACTATTGTTCTCAGGGCTGAAAACAGATTTAATTCTGATGGTGGTAAGTAATTTTCATTAAATGTCAATTTGGTATTAATTCAGAGCAAAGCTTAAATAAAATTGTGCTCATTAATCACCCTGCCGTCCAGTGGGCTGCTAATTAAAACGTTTTGGGGCTAGCTCGTTAGTCACCCGCAGACCTGATTGTTAATGTCGACTCATTGTCCTCCTTTTTACCACCATCATTTATTTTCTTTGCCGTTCGTGTATACTCTTGTTAATTATTAAATTACTTTTTTTGTCCCCTGTGATGCTTTGCGGATAAATATCTGAGGGACTGGGGGCAGTGAGGGACAGTGGCCCGTTGGGCCATGAATACCAAGCAGAGCATTGATCTTTTTATTGAGCCATACATTCAAAGGGTCCATCTCTTTAAATTATGAAAGAGTGTTCAAATAATTTGAAAGTAGATGTATAGTTGAAGTTCCAAGTCATCACATTCACCGTATAGATGGTGGCAATTATTGATGAACCATGCAATCATTCGTTTTTTAATAGTATAATTTTGCTTTTATTATCTGAAGTGTCCAGTTAGAAAAAGATTCTCTAGCCTACCTGTCCTTCAAGTTCTATCCTATGTTTGTAAATCATTTCAACCAGTTGCATATTCTCTATACTTTATTGTGGACTGAACCACAAAAGGATTGCCTCACACACCTCATGGCTCAGAATATGCTGGAAAATGATATCCCAATAGATTAATGTCTTTTATACTAAGACCTATTACCAGTTCACTCCCTTTAATAGATCGACCTGAATGTCCACAGAAAGACAGGTGGGAGAGGTGGTGGGGTTGCGGGCTCATGACATCATCTTGGTTATGGAACATAGGCGGCATTTGCTAGTTGCTCTATGATCTTTGCTGGTTAGCTCAGCAGCCTAATCATAGCTATGGGGAAGCCAAAGTTTCTGAGGAAAGCTTTGGAATTATATTGTGACTGCTTTATTTTAGCTGTGACTAGTGTTTTCTGTCTATTGCATCAGAGCACCTCATGCATTTGTTTGAAAGCTTATTAAGTAAACAGTTCTGTTTGTTTGCTGGATTTTTGCTCACAATTCATTAACCCCCCTGCACCAGGCTATCAGGGATTTGCATTCAATGTGTTTGTTTTTTTTCCAGAAACATAGCTGGAAGTCTTTCACTGAGTAACTTTGAAAAGTCTGCAGCAGAGACTTTTACTTATGAGGGCTTTTAGGAGCAAGAATTATTGCTTACTTTATTTGACAGCACTATAAAAGAGTTCATTTTAGCTTGTCATGGTTGCCTCTTACAAACTCCTGGGACCCTCATTTTTTCTCTGCTAATTTCTTCACCTTCTTTATTTGTTAAAAAATACATTTTTGAGGAAGGAACTGATCTCTGATAGGCTTCTTCTTTCTCTCCATGGTAATTAATGAAGGTGAATTCATCAAGGATTCTTTCAGCTTGATTGGTGATGATATCTTGACGTGTGCTAATAATTAAAGAGTGGGTTTGAAGTGAGCTCCCGAGAGGAGAATCTGTGCCCGAGAGCTTGCATTAGAGGCCTCCCATTTTTTAAAGCCCTCAATTATGCACGTTAGCCATTCGCTGCCATATGTCACTGTCAAGTCCATTTTCCCCTGTTGTGGGGCTCAGTGTGCAGGATTTGTGTGTGTTAAATAAAGGTCAGGGCAAAGCAGGGAGGGTCGATGCTTGCCTGTATTGCACAGGTTTGTGCAGGCTTGCAATACCAGCACTAATTCACAGATCAGTTCCAATAATAAAATGCATATTGTAAATGTCAAACCATGGCAGGCCAGGAGTAATCCACCTCTGCTGGGAAATAATGTATGGTCTGTGTGCTTATGTCTGCTTGTTCTGCTTGAGAATATGACAAAATCTTAACTAAAAAAGCTCAACTTAAAAGTGACTGTAAAATTCTGATATGCACTAATTCATATATTTTTTTTATTTTAACATCTGGATGCCAATGAGGGGATGAATAGTTAAGAGACAGCTTTAATGGTTAAGACAGATCACTTGGAAGTGTCTGTAAAGTTACTCAGGAACTCATGACCATTTAATTCCTTCTAAATGGGGCCTTTGTCACACTAAGATACATTTTTAGTTTTTGCACTCTGTCTTTTGTATTCTGTGTTTTTTTCTTGTCTTAAAGCAATGGCAAACATGACATGCGTTTACAAGATGACTGTAAGTGCAAGTACTCTCCATCTCCTTCCATGCATTAGAAAGTCATTCCAAATGAACAGTCTAATTGAAGCAAATTCTAGACCGTTATTTTCAAGAGGATCAAGGATGCTCCCTGGTTCAAAACAGCTTTCCCACACAACGAAAAAGATTAAAATCATGGGGCAAATCCCTTAGGATGCAGAAAGATGTTAATTATAAAAATGACAACTTTTTTTTTCTTTTAATAATCCTGAAGCTGAAGTACAGTAAGATAGTGTATCACCAATATCATTGTGAAAATATAGATAATATAGCAAACAGCACTAAGACACAGAGGCATAACTCCACAAACACAATAAATAACCTACAAGCACTACGAAACGCATCATATGCAAAATAATATATAGCTTGTCTCTTTTCTTTCAATGAGGTAAATAAATTAAACAGCAACAAATGTCCCTGCACGGGGTGCGGTGGGTGGGGTGCAGACTCACCCACATAATCAATAGTAGGAGAATTGAAGGTGAACATGAGTCACTCACTACATTATCAGTGTTTGTTTCAGCAGCAATGTCAGAGTCAAAGACAGATCCTTCTTTTATCCGGAGGCCCTCTTCATCACAACACATGTTTGTGTGTGTGGGGGGGGGGGATGGGGGCGGAAAATGACTAACAGCCTATTGTGTAATTAATGAGGACAGTGTTGATTTCCGCAGATAATTTAGCACGCTTGCAAGCATTTGACTCCCAATCTCCATTTACCCTCACTCTACTTCCTTTATGGGCTCGGTAACGTGGGGGGAGTTTGTTAACCTTGGATGAATACACATGTATACATGCTCATAGGGACTACAATGTATTTCCACACAAAAATGCAAAGTGTGATTGCCTAATGTGAGCCTTAAGGTCTCTACAGTGTGTACCCAGACTTTTGATGTCTGGAGGAATTTGATCTTACAACTGTGAAGCAGTGAATTTACCCCTGAACCATGAGGAGCTAAGCTCAGTGTGTCAATAAAACCCATATAAAAACAAACATGACAAAAAATAGGAGGAAAGAAATAGAGCAGAAAGAAATGCTTCTTTCAAAACTAACAGCACTGGATTGCTTGCTTATCAATAAGCAAATAGGGACTTACACATGTTTTTCCTTCATTAGAAGAACATTAATGTGATTGCATGGACCACCCAGACTTTATCCAAATGCCATGCTGCCCACTGCAAGAGCCATCTCTTCACTTTGTTCAATAAGGTTAATACTCTGGAGTGGCTAGATGAGTGGGTCTCATCTGGTGTTGCATTTAGGCTACGTAGATTACTGCTGGGTATGGAATTAAGGTCCAGGAGACAGGTTTGTGATAATATGCTCATTAGATCTCTCATATGAAAATCTTTACACATGTGTCTGGCACATGCACATGTGTGTAAACGAGAGACAGTCAATGGAGCTATCTTCCGCAAACATGACATTTCTTTTCATTGTTATGCAGATGACTGCCAAGTTTAATTTCCATTGCAGTACAAAGACTCAAGCTCTGTACAATCTCTCATTGACTGCCTTGCTGAAATTAGGTGTTGGATGGCTTTTAATTTCTTGAGTTTTAACAAGAAAAAGACAGAGGTTATGCTATTTAAACCCAGTAGCACCAGCAGTTCCCCCGCTATTGACCTTCCTTATCTTGCACATTTTGAGAAAGCGGTTATAACAAATCTGGGTGTGAAAATGGATCCTGCCTTAAAACTAGATGCTCATGTTAACTCTGTGATAAGATCATGTTTCTTTCAAATCAGAAGGTTGTCTAAAATCAAGCCCTTTTTGTCAAAAAGAAACCTTGCAAGAGTGATACATGTATTTGTGACCTCACGTCTTGATTATTGTAATTCGCTTTAATGGGAATTAGTCAGACCTCGATTGCGCGTTCACAGCGGGTGCAGAATGCTACTGCACGTTTTTTAACCGGCACTAGTATGCGCGAGCATATTACACCAGTTTTAGCCTCGCTTCACTGGCTTCCTGTACAGTTTAGAATCCAGTTTAAAATTATTTTATTTGTATTTAAGTGCTTTAGTGGCTGTGCCCCATCTTATTTAACACCCATATGTTCCATCTCGGTCACTCAGATCAGCAGAGCAGATGCTTCTATCTGTACCAAAAGTAAACCGTAAACTAAGGGGTGATAGAGCTTTTGCAGTAGTTGCACCAAAACCCTGGAATAATTTACCACTGCATATGAGGCAATCTCCATCACTTGTATTTAAATCCCGTTTGAAAACCCATTTTTACTCTCTGGCTTTCGACCAAGTGTTTAGTGGTGACTGAGATTCACTTGATTATTCTTGATTAATCTTGATTATTCTTGTGTTATTTTATTCTTATTTTTATTTAACTTTATTTTATTTTATTAAGTTTATTTTATTTTATTTAGTTTATTTGTTGTTGTTGTATTTTTGTTAGATTTACTTGTTATATGATGTACAGCACTTTGGTCAGCCAAGTGGTTGTTTTTATAAGTGCTTTATAAATAAATTGGAATTGGAATTGGAATTGGAAAATCATGTTTCCATACACTCAAGCTTATTTGGTGTAGCTACAGTACACCGTATAAAAACAAGTGTAACAAAAACAAACCTTAGAGGAACAAAAGTGTGATTGCCAGCATTTGCATACAATTAATATGTCACAACAGTGTCCTTCTGCAAATTGAAGCGTACTGACGATAAGTGTTTGCAGCAATCACACTACTGTCCTTCTAAGGTTTGTTCCAACTGTTTTAATGTGCTCTTTCTCCTCCAATGCCATTTGACATACATGCACCATTCCAGCAATGTGTTGAGCTGATATAGGTTTTGACTAGCTGACCAGAGGCCGAGTTTGGATCCTTTAAAGACCTTTAAATAGCCTTTGAAACACTGAAGCACATATGTTACTCATAGTTTTTTTTCCACCCTTTTGGAATTGCACATCAGAAAATTGCACACCAGTCAAGTAACTGCTACAAGAGACCGTTAAATGTCAGTTTGTGGCCGTGAATGTGGGAGAGAGAGGTGAGCTACCAATGTAGCGTGGTGGATGAGCCCAGTCGCGGATACAAA
>JBBMFX010000021.1:9142503-9164508 GCA_037832545.1 Rhabdalestes septentrionalis
CTGGCCCAGTCTTAGCATGTGTACTGGACCTGTTTAGCACTTAGATATATATATATATATATATAATTTTTTTTTTTTAAATCTTTATTAACATTCTCTGTTGTGTAACCTAAAATCTGCACATAGTCACAGATCGTTTGCTCAACTGGCCTCAAGAGAAAATTACAAGTTATACTTTGTCTTGAAACCCAGACAGGATAGCCTGTTAATTCCTAGCCATTGTTTACCAAAGATATCAGCATTTTAGCAAGTTCACTTCAGCATTCTGTCATTGTTTATAGCCAACAAATGTTAGCATCTGCTAACCTATGGCACTTCAAATACATTTTCATGCCTGGACTGCAAGGCAAAACCTTCAGAACCCACCCAAAAGAAAGCCAAAAGCCATCTCTTATAAGGCAGATTGTAAGGACAAATCAAAAAAGCCATTCGCCTGATGCTTCAATGCAGGGACAAAAGACACCCACGCACTGCATACTTTGTGCTATCCAGATAAAGGTCTATCGAAATGGCAGAGCAGACCTGGTATTCACACTGTGACAGCGGGGCAAAAGGTGTGAAAGAAGTCATTGAGGTGTTTCACCCACTACTGAAAGGAGGGATAGGGGTTTTCAGGCCGAATGAAAGTACCCCTGAGCACAGTTTAGATGTGGTAGTGCCTGGGAAAGGGGAGAGTGAAGCGTGTTCTCTCTCTCTTTCTTTCTCTTTCTCTCTCTCTTTTCCTCTCTCTTGCTCTATCTTTCTCCCTTTGTGGGTTGCTTTTTATGTGTGCTGAGCATAAAATCACAATGCTGCAGAGCTCCGGAGCAATAACTCAGCCCTGCAGAAGGGCCTTTCTTTTTACTTTGGGCTTGACCGCTATATAGATCTATTTGTTCACATGCTCCACTGAGCATTGAAATGGATCTGACATAATGGTCAGACGGCTGTCCAAAAATGTTTGATCCCATTAGAATTGCCTGGTGTGGCTGCCAAATAGTATCTTGTCGCAAACCAGCCTTGGAGAGAGGGAGGTTATAATATTAAAGCATAGTGTTAATTTTCTTACATTGTGTATAGTTATAGGACCCACAAATAATACAGCAATTTCTAAGACTCACCACTATGCCATGTATTTATTCATAGGTTTACTGACCAATCTCTTAGATAAATTTCACAGGAGAAACTTTACAGTTGATAATAAAGCATCACAAAAGGATTGTTGTCATAGACCAGCTAAAATATATTTAAGTGAAATATTTGTCTTGATCTCCTGCACTAATACAAGGTTATTGATTTCCCATGTGGAGAACCTCACCCAAATAAGTCCCAGGGCAATGCTATTACTTATGATAATGATTATTGTATATGTGAACCTATTTTTAGCTCCTATCCCTCATTAGAAATTTATGTGTGGGAGTTAAATTAGGAGTTTGCACTCTGTAGTTCTAGAGAAAGTAGCATAGAATTTGTGTGGCTATTCAGCCTCTGAAATTGTGTATGGCCTCTAAATAATTCAGCAAGGCACAGGAACACAGGATAAATAAACAAAACATTCAGAGAAGTGAAAAACTTCCACAATCCATGAATAAATTTGGATGAATGCTTTTAAACTGTGGTTTAAATACAGGAAGCCCATAATTGTCCACTTTGTAGACAATATCTGATTTTGTAGGCAATAAAAGCACAGAAATGGGGATACATTTAAGAAATACCTTGATTTTCCCATGGAAATCACTGAACAGAATGTGTCTCAAACAGATGCAGGAGCATTTTAGTAATTTTTTATCATCATGACATAGCAGCCTCAGCAGATGTATAGTAATCAGTATGGGTGTGCAGAGCGGCTGCTTTTCGTATCTGTATTTGTATTTGTTAAAAGAGAAAATTATTCGGATTTGTATTTGAATTCAAGTAAAATTCATAATGCAGGTGGAATATCTAAAAGTGAAAGTGATCAATCGGTCACACGTGAACACACCACTGCACACAGTGTGAACAGCAGGAAATTCCTCCTCTGCATTTAAACCCATTCACCAAGTGAAGCAGCGGTGAAGCAATGTACTGTATAAGTTCCTAGCAGTCTGGAGGATTGACCCACGACTTTCTAATTGTAGAGCAAGTGCCCTAACCACGTGTGTAACATGGATTCCCGAATACAATTTTTTAAAAGTATTTGTCCGAATACGTTATTAGTAAAAACATGTTATTTTAGCCTTTCCAAATACTGTATCAGTTTCCAGTGCCATTAAATGGTGCCATAAAGTACTTTTCATCATCACTGGACATCCACTAGACTCTTAAACGAACAAAAATTGATTTTTGCCCAAAAAGTGTATGGTTCTCACAAAGCAGCGTAATTAGCACTAAATTGTACACAATTCATGATCTATGCTATAACCTAACCAGAAACAGAACTTTTGGACATAATATGTTACAAATCGATAACTAACACTTAATGACGAGAGAATGAGCAATGTTTTTCTAAACTAACTAATTACTAGTCATCTCATCCTCATGATGTTTTATACATCATTAGTAGCTCAAACCTTTTGGAATGTAAACCAAAGTGACAGATTTATTTAGTCTGTTTTGAAACAATGAAGTGTCACTTCATTTTTAGTTTTGTGGGTGTCTTTTGCTAGCAGACAAGGTTATAGTAGTGTGTGTACTTTGCAGCAGACATCCTCCTTGTATTATGAGATGAAACACCTTGATAGTGAGCACAATATTAACACACCATCTGGAGGGTGGTGTCCTTTGCAACGTGGTTGGAGCTTACGCTGTCTGGTTTGTTGACAAATATTTCTCCAAAGAAAAATATAGAGCAGAGGCACAGAGATGTGAAGGACGTGTGGGAAGTGAATCCAGGGTGGTGGATGGTGGGGGTTCAAGAGGAGGAGACGTCTGCGCCTTCAATCTGCAATTCTCTGGAAACACGTGCAGCAAATAAATTCATCACCCAGCAAGGATGTCTTGTTCTGACACTAATTTTAGGACCAGAGCAGTGGGTAATGAACATATTCAATGACAAATGGATAATACTCACATCTGAAGCATTTGTTGGGGATATTTGCATTCTCCAGATCACCTCAGCAACACCTGGTGTCTGCTTTGAGGATGCCGACAAAGGAGTGTCTCTGAATAGCATATCCAGGACTATTTTCAATGACAATGCTATTGTCTCATTCCTGTTGTTGTAACTGAGTGCTCTTTATTTAATACTACTACAGTGCATTGTATTTAAGGCATTTTCTTGGAAATTACTCTGTTGGTAGGATACAGAAATGTAATACTGTGATAAATAATTTATTTATTAATTTATTCATCAAAATGCCCCCAAAACATATAGGCAGATCTTCTTCTTAGTGGACTATCTAATCTAATTGCCAGTAGAAATATGTGGTTTGCTTATGGAACTGCTGCTCATGCTAGTCAGTAACTGTGTTTGTAGGACTGAATTAGCTCTGTTCAATACGTTTATAGGTTTAATGTGAGTGGTGTTTTTGGCCCAGAATAAATCATCCAACATGCCTGATAGTGCTTGTGCTTAGTTGTGTATTCTTGTTTGCTTTGTTTTATTTCAGTAAGATGGTAAGTTTGGCTTGCCATGCCTGCTCACAATAGTTTCTGAGTAAAAAGAGATCAGAACACATTGTCAAAATTTGGCATTTTGTCCCATATTCAATCAACTTTTTGCTTATATATTTTTTGTTTTGTTTTACATTTGTTTACCAGCAGCAGGCTTTTATATAACCAATCATTGTATGCCTAAAGACCTAGTAAAATGTCTTAGAATGTATTTTAGGTATGGATTAATTGTAATCAATTAACACATCAATTTACCACAGAAAAATTAATGCATTACAAATGTATGTATGAATAATTGCACCACTTGACTTTAATCCATTCTAGTGTTCTGTTGAAACATCGAGATGTGCTACTGTGACCTTTTGCAAATGTGCATTTCCATAGTCCTGAGATTCAGTGCTACCTTGCTTTGGGCACTTGTTTGTCTGGGCTATATTGCGTTTGGGACACTGGTTTATGGTGATTAATACCTTAAAACATTAATTATAATTTTTGACTTGTACATGTGCTTGTTTGCTCCTACATGTTGTTGTTTTGAGAACAGTTCAAGGGCATATGATTGTGTCGCTAGTCTGGGGTCTGTGTATTTGTCATTAAGCAATTTGTATTTTGTATTGTCATCAAGCAATTTCCTCTAGGATCAGAGGTTTTCTGATTCTGATTCTAAAATGCCTTTGTTTAAACAGTGTGCAGAAATCTGAAGCAGGGAAACATCTGCACTGTCCAGAATCACCACAAGTTGGAAGCATGGCACGATCTGAAGTCCTGCTTCAGGGTAGCTTTTCTCACTGTTAGAACCTGATGTTAAAAACTGGCTCTATGTACCTCTAAACATATATCTATTAATCTAGGCTCTTCTCATTTAAATAAAAACTATTTTTTCTTTTATTATGCCTTTATTTCATTTTTTTCAGTGTTATAAACTAAAACCTGTATGAACTGTGTAAACTTAAAGGGAGCATAACAAAACCCATCAGAACACTATAACTATTATATTAGTGGGTGACATGAATGTGTTCCCCTGAGACCTGTGGATCCAAGAGCAACAGGCTGCTGCTACTGCCACACTGCTGCAGAGCCCAGCAGCTCCAGTCCCAGGGCCACGCATCTTCGCATTACGTGTCCAAGTACCAGAGCATGGAGGCCGGCACCACTGAGACAGCGCACGCCAGTGCATGCCAGCACACGGCAGCGCACGCCAGCACTGCTAATTCCACATACGTCAGCACCGCTGAGCCCGGGCTGGCCAAGCTCACAAGTGCTGAGACCAAGCTCCCGAGTGCTAAGACTGAGCTCCACAAGTGCTGAGACTTAGCCTTATTTGAGAGACCTGCAGCCGTAGCCTTATTCAAGAGACTTGCAGCCATAGCCTTAGCCCTGCAGATCTGCAGGGCCTTTAGCCTCTTTAGTGGGGCCTTTAGACAAAGAGAGGCTTGCAGAGGCTAGCTAAGAGCTAATAGCTTCAGAGGAAACTGTGGTGGGGCTTGCAGATTCTAGTGAGGGGCTAATAGATGCAGAGGATACTAGCTGCAGAAAAGCCTTCGTGGGAGATATAGAGGGGCTATTAGCCAGTAGCAAGTGGCTTAGGGAGGCCAGTGAGGTCCCAAAAACCCCACCTGGGGAAGGGGGCATTCCCATTAATATTTTGGAGGTGTGTACTAGCTCTGTTGAGGGCTCCAGAGGTGCTACTCTACGTGGTTTAGGACCTGGGGACCAGGAAAGGGCTCCAAGGAGGGAGCTCCAAGGGAGAGCTCAGCCCCAGAGAACTATCAGGGGCATCCTGGAGTCACCTCAGCTCCGGAGATCAACAAGGTACTCCAGTTAAAGGGCCTTGCCTTGGAGGACAGCAGGGAGCTTCCTGAAGGTGGATAAGCCCCAGAGCTCAGGGAGAGGTTCCCCAAAGAAGCCTATTTCAGATGAACAGTGATGGGCTCCCAGCAGAGGGGCTCTCGGAAGGGGGCTATGCCCACGACAGGAGAGTGGGGCTCCTGGTAGGGGGTTTTGACCCCGAGGACAGTGGGGGGCATCCCAGAATTGTGTGCTGCCCCCAAGAACAGTGAGGAGCTCCCAGTAAGGGGCTCCACCACTGACGACAGTGCGGAGATTCCGGTAAGGGTCTCTGCTCGGGAGAACAGTGTGGGGCGTCTGGTAGGTGGCTTCGCTCCCAAGGACAGTGACGGACTTCCTGTGGATGGGCTCCTGAGAGGGGGCTTGAAGACATAATAGGGCACCAGATAAGGGGCTCCACCCCTGAGAACAGTGAAGCGCTCCATGGAAGGAGATCTCCAGGTGAAGAATGGGACTCATGTGGGAGCATTCCAGGAAAACCAAGGTTCAGCCCTGGGGGGGGGGGGATATGCACATCTCAGGTTGACAGCCGTGGCCAGATGCCGGATACAGGTTTCAAACAGAGGACATGTTTTGGAAAAAAGAATTAGAATTTAACACAGAAATGTACATGTTATCATATCTAGCTGTTTAGGTCAAAAGTGGCAAAGCACAAATATTTCTATTGAGCACTGGCTCTTAAAAAATGAGTCTTTGTTTTGGAGTTCAAGAAATGAAGACACATCTGCCTTCACTGGGGACAAAGGGGGAGCCATGACAATGTGAGACACCGAGTGCAGCGCACTTCCAAGACAAAATGCTTCTGACAACTGTGTTTGTACATACATTGTCTTAAACTGCACATCATAGATGCACTTAGTTCTATCATTGTTTTTACTAAAGCATTTTTTCCTCTTGGCACATTAGGTTATATTATTAATTGTTGTAACTATTGCTCCACATGAACAGTGTAAAAACAGTTATTAAGTAAACTTTAAAAGTCTGTAATGTTGATTATTCATTCAATTAACTCATATGCCAGAATTAATTTAAAATATTTTTACAGCAAAAAAGTGTGCAATTAATCTAGATTAAGTAATCACAGAGCTTGTAATTAATTTGATTTTTTATCACATGACACCCCTAATTTTAATAAAACAATAGTATTTCAATTTAATGATTGTAAAAGTTCTGACTTCATTATTTTGACTTCATTGCTGTTCATTTTGTTTCCTGGTTCTGCAGCATGAAAATGTAGTGCATGTGAAACTGACATACCTTTTGTTCCATACTGACATAGGGAAATCTAAAACAGATCCTTCAGTTCAGTGCTATTATAATGTATTTCAGTCTCTTACTGTTAATTATCTTACATACAAAGTACACAAATGACATGCAGTTGCATACATTAACCTCCTGACAACACACACCAATGTTTATATAATGTTGGGATAGTGGGTGTCAGAACTTTTCAGCAGCTTCGAAAAACCAGGACTAAAACTGTTGATAGAATGGAGTTTATGGTGTTGCGTATGCCCTTGGGTATATTAATGGGTGATTAAAAGGTCTGCATGATTCTATATCAGCTTCTGCTGGAGGTATAGGCCTGCTCAGGCTTGCTGTCTTTTGCATGATGAGCTAAGCTGGCAAAGTGTGTCATACAGCCAAAGACAAGAAGAGGAGCAAAACTTTGAACCTCTGCTTCTACATTCTACCCTCCCCCTTAATCAATAAAACTCTCCTTTAGGCAGACCTTAACAGCGATTCGTGAAAGTCTTACCAATGCGCACACAAATAGAAATGTCATTCTCGCAGGCAGGTGTTTTTGTCACATGTTAACATTTTATCATTGATGCCATCTTGACAGTTTCCTGTGGCAATGCTCTGATAATAGTTATTAACACTAAAACACACAAAAAATCCATATTCCACAACTTGTTGTTTGTCAGTTTGACAGTTCTTGTGCATTAACGATGGCATCAGCCCGCAGGATGAGAAGCAATTACTCTGAGACTCTCAATTAATGAGCTCCCCAAAACTGTTGTCATTATTATTATAGAGCCTTATCAAACATTTCCAGGGCTCTCTCTTTTCCCTCTCTGGAACAGAAACCATGTGTGTAGTGGAGTGGATCCATTAGCATCCTCAGTCCATCCAAAGAAAATTATTTTGGCATTTTTTCTGCAGAAGCTTCCACTTTGTGTTGGGAACCCATTTATTTGGCACATAATAAAATTTTCCAGCACTCAGGAGTGCCAAAAAATGGTGTGTGCAATATAGGCCAAAGGATAAAGCTTTATTTTCAAAACATAATTTCTTCTGTTTATCTGTGTCAGTACAATTGAAAATATGAGACAAAATATGCACAGTGAGGTTAACTGAATATGAAACAAGAATTAGCTGTTGTTTTGGCCATTATAAAATTAGGAAAATATTCTGGATCCCCTTAGACAGGGTAGTATTGCCACTTTGGGCCAGGTATTATAGCCAGCATCACATGAACCCTGCACTTAGAAATTGTTGCTTGTGCAATTTAAGAGCTTGGTGCAAAGCTTCTGTGACATTAACAGACATGGATCATATATATATGTGTGTTATTGGGAAGGCGGATGCAGATACAGGAAATACTGTTAACACTAAGATTTTAGAGAGCTCTGTAGGAGCGGCAATGTAAAACCAAGTCTTTGACCACATTCTTGCGACCAGGGCTCTTCCATTGAGCTCCTAGGTAAGGATAATTACTTATTACAGCCACTAAGGTAACTCCACCTTGGGCAGGGTAGGACCCGAAGCATATAGACCCCAGTCATGAGGGTCCTGATCATGAACTGGAACCAAAGCTCTACTACTTAAGGCAGCCGACGAAGCCAGCCGATGTGACAGCTCCGCTGTTTTTTTCTGTGAGTCTTCTTTTGTAACGACAAAAATGTGTAACAATTTGAAATACGGAGTCTTTGTTCTTCATATTTTAAACAGAAATTTACTTGTTATCATATCTAGCTGTTTAGGTCAATAGTGGCAAAGCACAAATATTTCTATTGAGCACTGGCTCTTAAAAAAGGAGCCAAAGCCACGAAATTGTTTGCTGCCGTTAATGATTTTGCCTGTAAGCACACGTATATCAAAGTATACCATCTTGGTGCAAAATTCCTGTCATTAATGCCTGCTATTCCTGAGAATTATGTATTTTCTCAAGGGCAAATCTCATTCTCCTTCTATTTTACTCAACACTCTGAGCTTTTTTTTAGCAGACTTGTGAGAACTGCAACCTGTTTGTTTATTCAGCGCCAGAGAAGCCATGTGACAAATGTTCTTGTGTGTGATTATAACATTATGTGCAAAAATTCAAGGACCTCATGTTAAATATGCCGAATAGACATGTGCATAGTTTAATGCTCAATTTCCTATTCCCTTGGGTTCCTGACGTACCCAAATTTTTATTTTGAAAGTAAATTTGGGAAATGAATAATCAAAGCCTACATTTTTTTTTTTGTAAAAGACAATTTGTAAAGGTTTTGTGTATTTGGGGTCAATATGTAAACTCTTTTGATATTTTTTTCAATTAAAATGAGCAAATAGGCAACATTTTGCGGTCTGCATCTATATCTCTTGCCATGTGTGTGTTCCCGCGACAGTCACATGTGTGCATGACTGAGTGAGGCAGTCTGATGCAAACAGTGGCAAACCAGTGAGAAATTATTAAAAGTCTAGTGTTCTTACAGTAATTATTCTTGGTCTGTGTTTGAAATTATGCCTGTTGCGTCCTTTTATTCAGGAAAACTGGAGCTGGAAATGGATTAATTTGGTGTTTACGAAGGGTAAAAATCTAACGCTTATTAAGTATGATCACAGTATATCATATTTCCAAAAATGAATTATAAAATTATTTTCATCAAAACATTTAAGTTCAAGTTCTAATGCATACCCACACTACACAGTAAAAACAAAATAACATTCCTCTAGGACCATGGTGCAACACAATAGCAGAACAGAATAGAACACAAGACCACAACAGCAGACAGGAAAAAGAACAGGAGCAACAATACATTTAGTTTTTTATGTTTCAGTTCTGGTTTTGGAGTCTCATGGCCTGAGGGAAGAAACTGTTCCCCATTATGGCAGTGGAGGCCAGTATGCTATGGATCCTTTTCCCAGCTGTGTGGAGGGAAAAGAGAGTGTTTGAGGAGTGGGTGGGGTTGTCCACAATGCCCATGGATTTGCAGTGCGTGGTGTAAATATCTGTGACAGAAGGGAGAGAGACTCTAATTAACTTCTCAGCTGTTCTCACAATCCTCTGTAGGGTCTTGCAATCCAAAATTTTACAGTTCCCAAACCAGGTTGTGATGCGGCTACAGAGAATGCTCTCATGGTCCCTGTGTATAATATTATGAGGATTGTGTGTGGAAGGTGACCTCCCCTCAGCCTACACAGTTAGTAAAGTCACTGCTGGGTTGTCTTGGTGATGGAGTTCGTGTTGAGGGTCCACGTGAAGTATGATAAGACCAGTAATTGGTGAGGAATGGCCCCCAAAGATTGGACTAGTTTATCTAGCACGCCCCGCAAAATTAAAACCTTGAAGTCGTGTATGGACTATGGTGTATTTGGCCATTCAAGGACTCAAAGTAATGCAGGGGTGCTGGAAGAAGGATGTATCACTGATACGCATTTAATGCATGCTCTTTTAGGCAAAACATGTTTTTATTTACTACATGCTGCAGTGTTTTGAATTTTTCTTTGTAACTGTTGTACCACAGTTTCTTTGTACAACAAATGTACGATGTGTATTTCATTTCACAGTTGGAGAATGTTTTGCTCCCCTTTACATTTATCAGTAACAAAGATAGTGCTCTAACATGTTATCATGCTTTTATAGGGCCTGTTCTGAGCTGTCCCTGTCCTGTATGAGCAAATTCGAAACTGTATTCTACTTCTTTGTGCTACACTTTCCACTACCCATTTGAACATAATTCATATTCAGAACACATCATGGGACTCCTTGGAACATCATGATAATAGCAGGTTTTGTGCGTGCTCTAGTTAACACGAACACTACAGTTTGACCGATTGCCCTATTAGCTGGGTTTTCTTGTGGTTCTTACACTCAGAAATCAGAACAGTTAAATGGAGCAGAGGGTCCTGAGGGCCTGCACAATCAGGCAGAGCAAATGAGGCACCCAGAATGAAGAAGAAAAAAGACCTGCACTTGCTAAAAAGCGCTGACACAATCAAAAATACAAAGACCCCTTTCCCCCCAAATTAATAGAATTTGGGTGCTCATTGATGCCCATCTAATTGCGACTAAATTTGACGGAACTTAATGTATCCTGGTGGAAAATGTAATTTCATGTACTACGGATATAAGCTTTGGAATTGAAGCCCAATTAACTGGGCTGATTGATGCACCAGTGGGTTTAACATAATTGATTACATGAAAAAGTGATTACATTAAATAAACAGAGATGGTGTGTGACAAGGTCCTTTAGTAGGTTAGCACTGGTCTTCAGCTGTCCAGCTGAAAACCATTGGGCTGCTTTTGGTTGTGGCAGTTTTAGTTACACTCCTAGTGCTCCCACGACAACTGTCAAGAACGGATGAGTCCCTCTGAATTCAGGAAGATATTAGTTCTTGTTAATCTCAGAAATCTGCCACAGATCTCTGGTCATTTTACTTGTCATCTTGCAAAATTTTTGACTAAATTGAATGTTTTGGTTTGATTTATTTGTTCCTGGGAGTCCATGTATCTTATTTATACTATCATTGATCTGGTAAGATGCTTTTTTTTAAAACTTAAATTCACTCATCAGTGTAACGTGGTTGAGGGAGGACTTGAGCCTCAGCCCATGCAAGGATGGCAGTGATTATAAACAAAAACTGTAAATGAATGTACAAATGGTATTAAAATAAAAGACAAGACAATGGGGCTAACTAAATACAAGAAAAATAAGGTTAATGTAACGATTGACTGACAAACTAAAGAAGACTCAATATTGCAAAACAGTGACACAGTCAGCATTTTAGTCCTGAGGTCTATAGATGTAATGCATACCAGAGATGACGCCTCATGAAACAGTTTATGTCAGCGTGACTGACTTAGCGCTCTTTCTGTTTGCAGTTGCAAATGGCCACTTGGCGAGCTTTATCAGCAGAATGACATGTTGGTAGTTATGTATACTGGACAGTATAAGAGCAATCAGTATTTCATGGATAATTTTTTCATTTATTGATTTATCTGTAAAGTAAAGAGCGGCTAGACCCAAATAATTTCTCTCTGGTTAAATTCACAAGTTTTGCAACACTGTATTCTGCCTTGAGCTGGTTTGGTGAGATCATTCAAATACTGTTATTGAGAAGCTCTGTGTGGGACATTAGCATTGTTAGTCCTATTTGCAACTCCTGTGTACTTGTCCAAATTTTTCCATTAAAGACATTTTGGGCTGCAGGTTTTTGGGGTTTTTTTTTAATCTTGTTTTTTCAGTTGAAGATAGAATACCTGAACTATTTGACTCTTGAGGGCTTTTGGTGCTCTGTTATCAAGGACCTGTTTGAAGGCTTCTGTTTTTGCTATTAAAGAGCCATCTGGCTAACCACGGCAATTCCAGCCCGAACCTTTAATCTCCTGAAAGCTCTACTTTTTTAGTTTTGCTTTCAAGAGGTCTCATTATTTTGAGCATTTCTTAGCTGAGTGCCATTTTCTTAAAGGTAGATTAATTTTGTCAATATATAATGAGGGTCTTGATGTCAACTCAACAGGAAATGAGCATGTCAAGGCCGATTTTTCAGTAGCGGGGAAAAACTCATCTCCGATTTCTCATCATTTTCTCTTTGGACACACAGCAGCCATGTATGTGATCTTCCTCAAGTTAAAATTAAATTCTTAGTATTCAGTGTGACTGAACAAGGGCTTTTTAAATGAGATTAAATAATCTTTCTTTCATTAAAACTCTCAAATATCTGCAACCTTGAAACTGGATTTATGAGAGCCAAGTAGCAGTTCCATAAAATCCTTGGTGTCAGATTTCTGTTCATTTACACTGTCTGGCAGGTGGCTGAGTGAGATTTGGGGCATAAGCAAAAAAATAATTCATTAAGGTAATGAGACACTTTAATGTTCATTTGTATAAATGTTCATATGTAGAGATGTTTAATAAATATAATACATTTTTCTTTTCCAAAATTACATTTAATACTGAAACAGATATTGGTCCAGTATGTTTTCCGATAAAAATGAGGTTTGAACTACTCTCCAGATGAGCATCTATAAACAGGATACCATTCTCAAGCTACTCAAACCAATGGACAAAATAAACATCTAACAGCATGAAATCATTCAGTGGGAGTATGTGCTATTTCAGGCTAGCTTTGACTCAAGACTGGACTAAAGTCATTCTTTTTTTTCCCCCAGATATCTGATCCTGTATTGCCTACCAATACCTGGGTCAGTTACATCTCTAACATATGTATTGCATTTGTAAATATTGTTGTTGTTTCATTTTTGACATCTTCTCCCGTTGCTATTGTCCATTATTAAATAAAACTCTCCACATCTCATCTGGTCAAGAACCTCAGCATTGATTTCATGGAACAAGCTCATTTTTCATTTAGCAATAGAGCTTCATTCTGGTTCATTTGAATTCTGATAACATAATAAGCTCACAGGGATTAAAGACATAAAGGGGGTTTCAACATAAGATCTTGGCTTCTGATTTAAGCATTTATAAAATGATGTGTTTTGCAACAGATGAAAGGGAGTTATTTAGCAGAACTGCATTGTGCAGATACCTTTTGCATGCCAATGACACATTTGAGTCAGAAAGATTAAACACAAAAGGGTCAATCCGTATAACATCACATTTTAGATTTCTGCACAAAATAGAAAGATGAAAGGGAATCTGCTGGATGATGCACAGGAGCATGAGCATCTGCACAAGCCTGTTAGTTTCACCACTGATCACTCATGGCACATTTACCATTTGGGGAATAGGTCAATATTTGAAAACATGAGGGGTTGTGAGCAACCACAAATGTCCAGATACTTCATGAAGTTGCATTTCATGAAAATGTTTAAGATAACATGGTAATGTGCTGCAGGCAAGGTGTGTAAATATTTAACAACTAACATTATCTATCTGCCCAAGAATATGTTACTTTGTAGTAATTGAAGGTGGGTTTGGCAAAAATCTCAGGGCTCCAGACTGATAAACCTTCTATAATCTGTAGATTCAGTCATGGTTGGTGCTGTAATAATCAGTGGCTGAGAGTGCATCATCTCCTTGTGAGCAGGCTGGCCCTTCCTCTCACCAATAACTAAGCATGATGCTAGTTAACACAGTAGACTGTTAATTAACATAATTAAAAAGATAATTATATGTCTAAATATCTTGAGATGTCTGATGACAGCACCTTTGTGGTGTGTTATGGTCATTCAGGTCCAGCCGAATTTCAATTAGTTACAGTAACATAGTTATTCCCATGGTGCCGGACTCTTTGTGGATGAATGTGGTGCAGACCAAGAAACAAAATTCATTGGCCATTTTATTTCCTTGAACTGTGTGGTCAGCACTTAGGTATTCAAGACATTTAAAACACCATTCAGCAGACCCTAACTCCAGAAATAAACTTTTATTTAGCTTTAAATATCATGCCATTTAGCTTTATTTAGCTTTAAATATCATGTGCACCACAAAAAATTCTGAAACTCAGATCATTTGATTTTATACTTTCAAAAAGGCAAGATATTCTTCAAGATTCGTGCTGAAAACTTATACTGCTTCATACTGAAAATACTGTTTGAGGTCAAAAAGAACCCAGGAGTGTGAAGTGACTCCTTGTAGCGATACACCTGTGAAGGCATAAACTCAGAAGTCTAACCGCATTAGTTATGCCACTTAATGCAAAAGCTGATCCAAAGTGGCTTGAGGATAGATTGTAGAATGATGAAGAGTAGATGTGTAAAAATAAAACCCATCTTTATCCACTCAGTAGAGCTGTGCTATCGCTTAATTTCTATTCATGGTGCCAGACAAGTCTTTTCACATCCGATCCATCTATCCTTCCTTGGAATCTGTTGTCTATGATTCCCTGCAGGATTATTATGTATCTCATTACTCTCAGAGCACCTCATTCATTGGCCCCATACAAAGCTCTAAACCTTTCTCCTCTTAATCTCACTGTGCTTGGATAACTGGATATGGCTTATGGCACAGGCACAATTCCTGTGGGTGTGATTGCATCACACCCTCCCTTTGATGAGTCCCAGTCCAATGTTCTGTCTTTTGTTGTACTGTTAGTTGTGTCATCTCCCAATTTATCACTCTGTGACTGGACAGATTCAGTCTGAAAGGTGGAGGCTCTTCTCAATTTTTCTTTTCTCTTTCTTTCAATCCAATTTTTCTGTTGTTCCACCAGTTTAGTTATTCTGCCAGGAATTTGACCTCCTCCTTAAGTTGAAATTTGTCCAAGCGGTTCAATTCTGGTGTGCCAGTGCCTAATGATGACAAAATGCAATGACAAATGTAAGACAAATGAGTGGAGTTTCTAAATTTAACTGTCTTTATATCTTTGTGCTTTTCCTGGATTGGTTTCGAAACAGTTTTGCTGTGTGTGTACCATGTGTCTTTCTTGTATTTTTATTTTTGTACCACTTATTTTTATTTTATTCACTTTATTCACATTTTACCTCCACTTCTGATGATTTGAGTGGGTACCCTATCAGGTGAAATGTAGTTTTTCATATGAAAAGTTTGTAACCAGAATCGCAGAAGTTCGGGTTTGCTGTCTTGTATTGTGAATGTTTAAAAAGCAGTCTGGGCTGATAACTTTCAACTTCAGTCTAAAACGGTAGAGGTTGCATAAACATGTAACACATGCATGTGTTGTTTTTGACTTCACAAAATAAATCATTAAAAATAGACTGTTTTTGAAGCGTTGTTTCCATATATGGAGTGAGTGATATATTTTGTGTGGGTGGTACATTTAGAATTTTTGTTTGTTTTCTACATTAGGTTATTTTATGACAAAATGAAGGTAAATATGACCCCTTTAAAATGTCTGTGAGAGTTTATATGAATATCTTAATGACACAATACCCCCCCCCCCTCTCTCTCTCTCTCGCTATCCTCCCCCACAAATCCCTTCTCACTATCTTCATGTCATGAATCATGAAATTCTCGTCACTACAACCCATTCTTTTAATGTGGCCCTGCCAAAAGAATAGTCTGCCATGTCTATGGTTAAATTCAATCTTGTTCAGTTGAACATGCATCGACAGGGACCCAATGAGATGGAAGGATCATTCATCACTGTGGAGCTGCATATACATGCATGTGCATATATATGTATGTGTATGTGTGTGTGCTTGTGTGTGTGCTTGTGTGTGTGTGTGTGTGTGTGTGTGTGTGGATGTGAATTGCAGCCCAGATTCCCTCTTGCAGACGCAGAGGGGAAGATGATGGGAGCGCGACGTGAGCAGCAAAGCAATCGAGCGGTTAAGCCCCCCGTCAAACGCTGTGAGATTAGGATTTTTTCCCCTCACCTCTCTTTCACAGAGGGGGAAAAAGAACACAAGCATTTGCTGCCTCGCCTTTCTGCTTGCATCCCTGTGCTAAAATCCTCCCATCCTCCCCACTGAGCTCCATTGCTAGCAATTTCAGGGTCGCAGTGGGGCACAATGCTAGATAAAGAGAATAGGAGGTCAGGTCATACACCTGTAAATCCACAACTGCCCGCTTGGCTTCTTTTTCACATCATTTAAGGCTCACAACAAGGGTGGAGATTTACAGCAGGCAGATGATGCACTGTTTTCGGTATACATATTTTCAGGCCGTTTGTCTTCTAAATAGAGATGTCAAATTATGAACAAAAACAAAACAAAAACAAAACATGAATTTCAAGTTTGGATCAAGTCTTTTTTTATATTTATAAGATGTTAAATTGGATCAAGCTACAATCAAGATTCCCCTCTTGAGAGTTCATTTCATAACTTCATAAATTACATGGATTATTAGTGTGGCTAGTGAATTCTAGTGTTTCTTTTTAGGTTAATGAATGGGATATTAAATGTCAAGCTCATATTCCACTTCTAACTAAAGAAGCAGAATCTGGACCCCAAACATGTCTGGATGATTGAATAGATTTGGTAGATCAGTTTGATTTGTCAGTTTGAAATTTCTCCAAACCATTCCTTTAAATGGGGTTTAACAGGTAGTCTCACATTAAAACATGCCACGATAATCCAAATAAAACCAGAGGAGCGGTTCTCAGCATGAATATCTTACAGCTTCTTCATTTATATGATCATGTAAAAAATATACTCCAGGCATTTTTTCCCTCATAAATTTACCCATAAAAAGTCCAAAGCTTTGAGAATGATATACATTTGCATTTACGGCACTTCACTGACATCTGTTCCTCAAACCTGTAAACTTATAGTTCAATCAGCATCCACTATTCAACCAATTTACTGCTATCTTATTTATACCTAAACAACTCCTGTCAAAAATGTCAGAGGTTAAGGAAAATAAGGAAGGCATGTAGTACATGAAGTATTCATTTGTAAAATGAAACCAAGAAACCTAACTGTTAAAACAAAAGTGTTTGCTGGCTTAAAAATTCAGAGTAATGTATCAGGCTCTGTTCAGAAATGAACCCTTCTGGTCATTTCCTGAGTACTGTGCTAGATCTCATCCATTCACATTAACACTTCACCATCAGCAGGATTTTATATCTAGGTTGTTTTATTGCTGTTTCATTCCTGTCCAGAAGTGGAAATGTGAAATGGTCTCAATTTCGTTCAAATTTGACTCTCACTTTTATTTCATGCTCCACTCAGTGAATGTTTGTATTCAAAACTAGCCCCTGCAAGATTGCAGCTTTTCAGTTCAAGTGGAGGCTTTGAATAGGAAGCTGGAGCTCTTCTGTTTGCATTTCTTAGTTTGCTGCTAATTGATTTATAATTTTAGTGTTTTTCCATGATTTCTGTCCAACACAATCTGCTGAAGGAGTTGTTACTTTTCGCATACATCACAGCAGGTGCTTTGAAGTATATAGGTAAATGTGTAAATGTTAATGTTTAATGGTTTAATGATTTCTC
The DNA here is from genome assembly GCA_037832545.1 of Rhabdalestes septentrionalis. Classification (NCBI taxonomy): domain Eukaryota; kingdom Metazoa; phylum Chordata; class Actinopteri; order Characiformes; family Alestidae; genus Rhabdalestes; species Rhabdalestes septentrionalis. Next base: position 9,159,989 of record JBBMFX010000021.1, read on the forward strand.
ACTTTAATACCTTGGACATGCCTTGAAGTGATGTATTAATACCTTCTTACCTTACATTTTTTGTACTGTGTTATCTGTACCAGAGCTGCAGGCAGAGTCCTTCGCCTTTATTTGTTATTTAGTTGATCTTAAAATATATTAAATGTTTTGATCCTATTATTTCCTCCGAAAACCTGAAGCTCAGTTATTTTCAGTTGGGAGTAGTACAGAAACCCTTAAGTTCAATGAGCAATCTAAAAATGCACTGCTGGCTCTCTCTTTCTTTTTATTCCTTTTGTTTAATGTAGCTTATATAATTGATGTCAAATCATACATCATTTATTCCGCTCGTTGTAAGCAAGAGTGGCAAAATTTGACATTCTTATAAAAACAAAGACACCAAAAAGAAAAAAATTAATGTCCCCTGTCCCTTTTCCCCAATTGATAATGTCTGTTTAGTCATTATTTTTCAATCCATCCAGATACTCTCCTCAATCATCATTTCTTTATATGCACCTTTTCCCTCTATCAGCTAAAAATTGATGCCAGCAGGCGTAATGGCTTCAGATAGCTGTAATTTGTCATTGAGTTATTCAGCTGTGGACCGTTCACTCAGTCATATATGTGCTGCCCACCGTTTCCATATTTGTTGTAGTGTGCTTGTCTTATTGATAAGAATCTCTAATTCTCACTGGCTGCATTTGCTAAGGAGTTCTGCGTAATGGATATCCTGAGCTTGGAATGATAACAGTCTCAACAAGGCCCTGACTAGACCCCTCTGGCACTACAAGACACTACAAGCTTAACCCGAAAAATGCGGGGTGTCATCATAGCTCAAAGATAGCACTTGTTGTGTAATAAGTTACATGTTACATTTGCTTAATTTATTGGTACACCATATAAAACTGTACATAGAATCAGGTGAAATGTTACATTCCAAAATATTTTTCATTCATTTTCACCACTGGTTAAGTACTTTGGTTTCATTGCTTTTAATATTGCTCACAAGATGCAGGGTGATCTTAAGAAATGGCAATATTCTTGTATTAACATGAACCAATTATAAACAAGACCAATCTTTAGATTATGAGTCATGTGAAATGTTAATATTGAACAAGAGAAATCCATTCCTCCTAATAATAGATAAATAAATAGATTGTAGCTGCAAAGGTCAATTGCTTTGTTGATTTTTCTCCTTTTCAATTTTACATTTAAATCGAGTCAATAACCTCAATATCAATAGCAACTGGAGAGTCTGTTTCCAGTCTGCAAAAAAACAGGCATTAAAATGTCTCCTTTCCTTGCAGCGTAATATGTGACTGGAATCAATGCTTTTCAGCCACTTTTTCCTCAGTCGGCTGAAGGATTGCCCCTGACGGCAGAGGTGGGGTCTTAGCAGGGCGACGCACAAAGTGTTATGCCTCTTTATTGGAATTATATTTCTGTTTTTATGCATTACCAAGGGCCTATCTCTGAAATATTTACATTATCCAGGACATACGCAATGGGAGAGTTCTCAAAGTGCCCGCAATCTAAAAACAATAAAGAGCAGTCTCCATCTTTATGGCTGCCATTTGATGAAATGACTAGAGGCAGAAGATGATTTTATTGCCTGAGCTGAGGGCACTTCTGACTCTGTCACCAAGGCTTTTTAGAGTCAATTTTATGCATTGTATTTGAATGCAGCTTCATGGTGAATGCCACCTTTGAGAAATGAAATTGTCGCACATTTTGATGAATCACTTCACAAAACTGAACCTTTTGTAAACACAATGCCAGGGTCAATATTGTACTCTGCAACTGCATGAATGGTCTGGGTTTTCTGATGTCTATTTGAGACTTTTAACGCACAGGTAGAACATGAGTCTAAACGTATTTGGGGTCTGGATTTTTCTTCTTTTGATTTGTTCTTAATTAACCTAACTCATAGTGGAAGTCTCATGTGGTTTCTAACATTGTATGTTGTACTAACATTTGTCAAAGTCACAAAAGTACATTCAACAGCTAAAATCAGCATCCACCTTGAATCTGGAGTTCTAGGACAAAATCATTAAATGCTTTTATCAATCTTTACTCATACTGTATTCTCATACAGTACTCTCATGAATCTTTTGAAATATGAAATAGAAATGCCCTGCGCTTTTGGTTCAGTTTTTTGCCAATAAGTGCTCGACTTGTGATACCAGCACCATGTTTTTTAAACAAGAGGAGAGACAGGAGAAGAGACCTGTAATCCACCCCCAACCTCCTCCAAAAAACTCATCCTAACCTCTATGTTTATATTCAAATGAAAAGTATTAATTTATTAAGAACATTTATTGGATTGCTATGTTCACAGTGTTTATATTCAACAAATATAATCCACCCCCACTTATCAAACCAGGGTCATTGGGGTTCTGGTGCATATTCGAGCACTCATACTATGAAAGGCAGTATGAGAAAAAAATACTAGACAGCACAGTGCAGAAGCTTATGTTCACATTCTCACTGATGGGCAATGTATCATTTCTAATTTAACTAGCGTACATGTCTTTGGACAGTGGAACCAGGACAACAAGTATGATGATTCTATTTAATTAAACTAAATATTACAGACAAGTGTTCCTTTCACTTCTCAGAAATCATTGGGTCTTCTCTACCTTGAGGACTAATCTCATGTGTATGATATGCATTTCCACATGTTTCATGTACTAAACTCCCTCTTTTTAATAGTATATGAGACAGCACTGATTGGCAGGTGATGTTCCAGTGGATAAATTCCTACTCATTGCCTCTGATTTATATCTGTTTTAATCCCTATTTTACTTTCAAAATAGAAAGCAACCAAGATCGTCTTGCAACATATTAGGACACAAAACTCACCTGTGAAGCATGTATCAGTTCTCAGCTTTTCACCAACAATTAAATGATAAACATCTGTTCGGTTTGGTTCACTGTCTGTCCCCTTAATAAAGATAACTGATGTTTGCAACCCCAAAGAGCTAAAACCATTACACTTCCCCCTGCGCAGTGGGACCTCTTCGATAACAATATCTCCAGTTCCAGCGGAGCACTAGATCACGAGGGAGCTTAAGCACCCTGACTATTTGGGTGCAATTCCACTACAGAGAGATGGCTGGCAGGCATTCTCTAATGTTCCTTCTAATGACACAGTTCTAACGAGAGGCTAAGCACTTCAGAATGAACTCAGAGAGAGAGAGAGAAAGGAAGAGAGCGAATGAAAAGTGATAATGCACTCAGTGGTAGTGCTCTGAGCTGGAGCAACACTGATAGTCTTGGTGACGTGGACCACCCTCTCATTGCTGAGATCCAGCTGTCTCCATAACATCCTTATGTGCTTGTGGTGATGTTTATGAACTGCCTTGTATTTGGGATTTTTTGCCATCCTTTCTCTATTTTTTAGATTTTATTTTGTGACTGTTTCTCCTTTTCTGACCAACAGCATTCATTCGTTTTTTGGTGTTCCACCATGAATTGTTATCCACATACATTATCTTTTTTTTTTCTAATCTTGCCAGATATTAAGACTTAAGGCATGTGGATCCACCGCACATAAGTCATCATATTCTGTCATGACCTTTCTGTTACATTCACTTATTAGTTATGGAAAACCACTGTATGTATGTATAACCAACAAAAAAAACCAAGAAGAGTACTTGCTCCTCAACTTTAATGAGGGGAAGAACAAATACTTTCACTCCTATGGTTTTCTGTTCAATTTGTTAGAAAAACGAACCTTCAGTCAGTGGAAGATCAAGAGTTTGAATCCCAATGATGCCAGAGTCATCCAGAGCAAGGGGTTCAAGAGAGCGTAATTGACCTTGTACTCTTCAGGTGCGGCCAGTCATCCTCTACACTGCTAGCCAAGGTGAGATCTGGCTTGTTCGTGGGAATTGACCACAAATAAATTGAGAAAAAAAATAGTGAGATACATTTTTCATGATATGTTTTGCCCTCTATAACAGCAAAACTGTCACTTTGGGAGCAAAGGTGATCTTGCAGTGAGAATTCATTCTGTGTAAAGAGCAATGCAGACAAGTATATTTTTGCTTATCTATAAAGGTGTGTGCTGCTCAACAGGAACACATGCAAACATAAAATGTGGGTTGACATTAGTGAATACCTATTCATCTCCACTTTATTTGAAGACTACATTCAGACTTCAAGAAACATTTATAAACAATAAATAAAATAAAAAATAAAAAAGCAATTATTTAGTAATTATGATGAATGTCAGTACTCATTTGAAGGAATGTTTTGTTAAACAAGGACAATGTATCAGTGTGAAGGCCCTTAAAATATATATATTTTTAATTTATTTGCATGATAAATGTTATTCAAAGTTTGTGTGTTTGTTATAAAGTCCTTATATTGGTAGCTATGCAATAAAGTGTTACTGTATATTCTTTAACAAAAACTTGTAAACGGCAGGACAACAGCAAACATTTGTTACTTAGTGCTTATCCCAACAAACACACACACACACACACACACACACACACACACACACACACACACACACACACACACACACACACACA
>JBBMFX010000021.1:9188328-9200603 GCA_037832545.1 Rhabdalestes septentrionalis
ACACACACACACACACACACACACACACACACACACACCCACACACACACACACACCCACACACACACACACACACATACACACACACACACACGTACAGTGATATATTTATTTACTTTATTTTTTTAATGTATTTCTTTTTTCGTTTGTTTATTTAATCTCATCACTGCTCCACTCTGGAAAGAGAATTTACTTAATTCCAATAAATGAATAAATCACAGCACCACAGCATTGTGCCTTTATGTGACATTTATGAACACTTCATATTTATCCCTGGCTTTCAGCTTTCCTGTAATGATAATATAAATAATGACTGCATCTACATGTTCTGGAGGACAGTGTGCTTATAAAAGTAATGAATAAAGTGAAAGGACTGAAGGGAAAGTGCGAAAACAAAGTGTGAAACGGTTTGCCTTTGTGCACTCCCACATGTGATGATCTCACCTAATAAAGCAGTAGCGTGTGTGTGTGTGCATGTGTGTGTATGTGTGTTTGAATTTTTTGTCTATTACTCAGTGCATATTTAATACCATTCTAAAATGGTTTTATACTTTGAATAAACATATTTACCAAAAGTACTAAAACTATCACTGTTCAAACTGTATATAAATATAAATATAAACTCAATTTCAATGATTTTTTTTTCATGTTATAAATATTTCTTGGCTTTAGAGTTTTACACAAACAGTTTACACAAAATAGATGTTTGTGCTATTTTACAATTAATACTAATCTCATTAGAGAAATTAAATGTAAAATTAAATTTTCTACAAAAGGCTGTATTTAAAATTGTTACAAATTAATACAAAGCGTTTTGAAATGAAACTCTTAATTTTTATACATATTGCCACTAAAGTATCTCTGAAACAAAAGTAACTACATGAGAAGAGAAAAATGTTTTAGCCATCAATATTAGTGGATATAACACATCAGTTAATGTGATTTGCAATTTTTCAAGTTGTTTAACTTTTAATATCCCATAATTGAAAAAACAGGTCACAATGACACAAAATTCAGTCATTTTTAAACATAATCTTATACAGTCTGCTTTCAACATCACACTGGCATGTGAGTGACTGCCTGTTGCTAAAATAAAATTGTGTCTGGTGCAAATTTCTTATCTTATCTTATCTTAGTGGTAGGCAGAGAACAAAATGTAACCAAACAAAATGTTTTAAATAGGAACTGTCCAGTCAAAGTGCTCTGCAAGTGTCCGTTCATGTAGGCCGACAAGGAGCTTTGATTTGGTTTCCTTTTTGAGCTGAAGGAAAAGTGTATGTATATGTGTGTATGTATATGCACGTGTTTGTGTGTACGTATGTGTGGACATATCTGTTGCTCTTCACAGATGACCTCTGATCAGGAGACGGGTCAGAGAATGAAGAAGATGTGTGTGTGTGTGTGTGTTTGTGTGAGAGAGAGAGAGAGAGAGAGAGGGAGGGAAAGAAAGAGAGAGAGAGAGAAAGACAGAGAGAGAGGGTGTGTGTGTGCTGTATGGGGATTTTGAAGTGTGATTGACAGGGGAGAAGTCTATTAGCTGAGATTGTTAACTCGGGGCACAGTGCAGGCTGTTATCAGCAGCAGACAGGCGTGAAAGGGCCAGGCTGATTCACAGGGAAGCCATTGTGCATTTCAAAGGTGTTTTCTGAGTGATTCCAGTTCGGGCCGTCACCGCACAGATAGAGAGAGTGAGAGAGGGGTGGGGGGTCGGCGAGTGAAACAGAGCAAGGGAGATCGAGAGAAAAGAAAAGGAGCAAGAAAACGGACAATGAGTTCGAATCCACAGTGATCAATGGACTTTTAGACATTTCCTCTTCTCTGCCTCTGCCTCACTCGAGAAGTGGAGGACAGTTGTAGGAGGAAAAGGTGAGAGGCTAGAGGGATACGCTTTTATAGTTAAACGGGTGTGACTGAGGTGGTCTGTGCGCCTGTCTCTCTCTCTACACACTGGGTGTGTATGTGATTGGCCTCACACCAGAAACATGCTCCTCCAGGAGAGCCTGGAATGTTCATTGTCAAATTGTGCCACTGCTGTGAAGAATAGCTACAATGGGGTTTCATGCAAACAAGATTCATTTTTTTCTAGATGTGTATGAAAACCTACCTTCAGCACCACCACTGGGTTCCTGAGCTAAACCCCTAACCCCAAGTTGCTCCGGGCACTTTGTCCCCTGTAGTTAGGGAATGGAAGTCGCTTTGGATAAATGTGTATGCTAAATGTCATAAATGTAAATATAAATGAATGTGCGGGTTGTTTGTATGGTTGGGTTAACAGACGATGCCATCATCCTCACCGCAGCAGCAACCAGCTTGCACACAGGGTGCTTTCACATATGTGGTTCAGTTCATTTGGTCCGGACCATGGGCAACAAATGATGTAGAATTTTCTGCCTTTTTGGGTCCTTTTAACACAACAACTCCAACCAAAATGAACCAAAATGCTTCACATGACAACATATACATCACTCGCTGGCCAGATTTGCCATTTTAACAACACCAGTCACACCACCGGCCCCTGACAATGCCATCACCCATCGCAATGCTTCAAATAATGCCAAACTGGCATACTTTTATTAAAAGTAATTTTGGGTCATTTTGACTCATCAATTCATTATAAATTTTTATCATAGTGTGAACAAGGCACAATGTGACCCTTGTACTACCTGTATTACAATGTAGAGATTAACCTAATTCATGTATACACATGTCTTTGAAATTAGCTTGTTAATTTGAAAAATAAGTGTTTACTTTTGTTAATTGTAGATTAATTTACCAAGTCAGATTTTTATTCTTGTGATTGTGAATTGAACTGAATGTCTTGATGTCTACAAAACAAGTTTTTTTTGGTTTTCAATACAAACTTTCAATAAAACTAAATCAGAAACAGCCACAAGATAGACATGTTTTTTGAGCTAAGTAAACACAAAATGAAAGCAAGTTGCAGGCAAACACACACACAAACACATGTATGGAGTTGGTCTAGAAGGTGTGGTACTTGCCTCTGGACTAAGAGGTAAATTATGAAATATCTTCAGATTTCCTGAGCAAGACCCTTAACCTAAGCTGCTCCAGGGATACTGTCCCCTGTATTTAGGGAATGGAAATTGCTTTGGATAAAAGCATCTGCTAAAAGCCATAAATGTAAATATGCCTACTACTTTGAGTATCAGGGGTGAACTACACAGCTGCAGAGAATACAGACTCAATGAGTTCAGTATAACATGTTTTTTAATTAATTCACTGATCTGAATTTAGAAAGAAGCCCCCAAAAGTCTGACAGACACAAAAGCACTTCACATGTTTGTTTTTTTAATGGAGATGTTTGTGTTTGAGAGTGTGCTGAACTCTATGTGACCCTGCTGGAGGTATAGACAAGGCGAACTGGGAGAGGCTGTTTAAATGGACACATCCGGGAATGAAGTCTAGTCTTCCAAACAGACTAATCTAGTCTGACTTTCTGGAGCCAAAAGCATTGTTTTTACACTCACACACACACAAACACACACACACACACACTCCATCTGACACCTCTGATAAATACAAACACACAAACACACACAAACACACACAAACACACACACACACACACACACACACTTTACCCTCAGTTCAGCATTTATAGCACTGTGCTTTAAAACTGTCACATTTTCTGTTTAGTTGTGGCTGTGTCTTAGACAACACGTTGTGATGCAGCACTACAATAATGTACCTCTGTCTTTTCTGTACTATTTTATATACTGTTTAGTGTGGTAGAATTTGTAGGCTGTGGTTTGCGACTCAGTCTACTTTTGTTACATTGATCTCAGAGGCTGTTCTGTGGAATCAGATTATGTGTTGCTGTAGAGATTGTTAAAAATTTGTACCCCATGAAAAAGAGACCTTTTATAGTTTTTTCAACACAGGTCTGATGCAAGTAGTAAACACTAAACAGAGTGTACAACATGGATCCCGAGGGACCCAGCTACGTTTAATTTGCTTTCTATCTCTGCAATAACTCATGTTCATGAGCCAACACTCCATGAATTCCTCAATTAACTGTTTTTTTTTCATTTCAAAACTTTTTTTAGTTATATCTCTAAACCTTTTTAAATAAAAATACTTTTTTGTCACTACCCCTCTAACACACAACATGGGTCCCAAGTGACCCGCATTCATTTTCTACGGAGTTTTGTTGAAGGGTAGGTGTTTCTTAGCTAGTTAAAAAAAAATGTGTTAGTCATTTAATATACCAAGTTTCCATGACTTATTTCGTTTTTTTTTCAAACATCAAATCATTTCTTTCATTGACTTTTTATGCACCTATATTATATTTGCGCACATGGGTCACAAATGACCTGCATTCATTTCATATCTAAAATTAAGCAAGAATCAGAATTTATTTGCAGTATTGTTTGAAATCAGTTTTATTCATTATTTAATTTCAAAATTTATCATTAAAATTTCAGCTTTTAACAAACAGCAATAATTATGTTCATTCCACTACGGCTACTCCATGAATGGGAATACATTTGGTGAAACAATACCTTGGTTGAACACTCAAAGTGATTGTGACTAAAATAATGAAAATTATTAGAACAATTTTAATACAAACAACAACAAATAACTAATTTCTAATACTAATCTGACTAAACCAGTAACTATAGTGAGCCATGGAGAACTGGATTATTAACTTTCAAATTGTGAAGAATAAATAGAGAATAGAGAACATAGAGAATGCGCCTAGACAGCTGTCTCAGTGCTTACATGAATCACAAATGACCACAGTAACTTAATGTTCCTTGCACACAGGCCGTGTGCATATGGAGCAGGAGCACGGTGACTTTTCTATCCTTGGCAGTCGGACAAAGGCTGCATCTTTTCATCTTGGATTTTCCTCCCTGTCTTAACTCCTCTTGTGGCTGGGTGGTCTCAGCACTCCCCCTTTTCACGCTTACATGTAGTTTTGCAGAAGTAGCTCTGTAAACTTCTAAAATGTGTGTCAACAGTCAATGGTCAACAGTGGTTCACATTAAATGTTTTCCTGACTGGAAACACTTGCAAATATTATAGTTCCTCAGAATTTCCATAGGGAATAAATATGGGTCACTTACAATACTACCTAATTAAGACACCTTTACAACCTTACAACATGAAATGGATTGATTTGAAAAGTTATCAGAGAGAAAACCATATCCATGCCTTGAAATACATCAGAAATGAATGCGGTTCACTTTCAACCTATGTCTGGAAATTTTGGAAAAATTCCAAATCTATGTTTATACATAATTTACAAAAGTAAAAATAGTTATTTTATGCTAAAAACACTATCTAATTTATCGCCTTTTTAAATATTACAAGTGAAGAGTATTGATTTTAGAAGCTTTAAGGGAGAAAACCATATCCATGCTTGGAATTACATTAGAACTGTATGCGGGTCACTTGGGACCCATGTCTGCAAATTAATGGAGAAATTCCAAATATATGTTTATTAATAAGATACAAAAGTAAAAATGATTTTTATGCTTTAAACCCTACCTGATTTATCAACTTATAAAATATTATAGGGTTAAATGTATTGCTTGGAATTACATTGGAAATGAATGTGGGTCACTTGAGACCCGTGTTGTGCGTTAGAGGGGGTTCCAATAGCTTGTGCATTAAAGGGTTAAGTAATCGCCTTTACCTGTAAGTCCTCTAACAAACTAATAATCACTAATAATGGTCCATATACCAACAGTTTTACCTATCTGTTTTTTTGCTAACCTAAACAAAAAATGCACTCTTGAATTGTTATTATTAAGATTAAGGTTGCACTCATCTGCAATAATACCTGTATAGAAACTGCCCTAGTATATTCATATGTATAAATGCAGAAAAAAACAGAGCAGAAGGATTGAAAGAGTCCTACAACTGTTTTTTTTTTTTTTGGTTACATTTATTGGTTTTCCGTGTTGTCTGTGCACTGAAAAGCAAAGCTCAATTGTCTGTGCTGCTGTCCCAATGAGATTCTCTCTGCTGATTGGAGAATTGGCTCAGTGGAACCACACACTGTCTGTGATTGTTGACACTCAGTGGTGGAAAAAGGCTTTATAAATTGAGATGCGTTCGTTCACTCCCAAACATATAATCGCTGTAAACAAGCACGCTGAGAATGGGTGCATGTGTGATTTGGATGTTGTCATGGCTTATTTTCCCCATTTAGAGATGCTGCCAGCGTCATCATCCTCCCTCCCTCCTCATCATCACTCTACACACAGGCTGGGGAGGCAATTTCTCCTGCTGTCACAGTACACATCCAGCCAGAGCCACAATCTCCCCCCGTCTCTCTCTCTGTCTCTGGCTCTCTCTCTCTGTCTCTCTCTCTCTCTCTCGGTCTGGCTGTCCGCCTAGTTATTTCTTTTCATGAATGCTGCAAATGTTTCTCTCCCATAGACAGTGGGGAAACAGTAGATTAAGAGAGGCACCTTAATCATGAACGTGCATCTTCCACAAGTTAGTTACTTATGGATTTAAAACAAAAGTCATTTTGAAAAAAACAAATAAACCAAGAAAACATCGTATAGGTTATTGCAGTGACATGACTTAAATGTTCGAAATTGAGAAAATATCATGAGTATGAATATGTCTGCGAAATTCCAATAGGATGTATTGGCTATGAAACTATACACTATATGGCTGCACTGCATTGCATGGTGGCCTGCCAAAAGCACAGGATGCATTAAGACATTTGAGATTTTTATGTTTTTTTCAGGAAATAAATTCTCAAATACTTTATGTTTAGTAAGATTTTTTGAATGGGTAAAATATCTTACAAGTTTCTCAACTTCTCAGTTTCTCTTATAACTTTTAGTTGTTGGACTGATTACATTAGCAATTAGTGCAATCAGTCACCTATCAAATACATGTACATACACATCAACATAGCTTGTTTTCAACAAAGAATACATACAGAAAATACAAAATCATGAGATCATGAGTGTTAACAGTTTTCATTGGGCTTGTGCAGACAACTTCACAATTAATAATGCACCTTGACTTGCCATATAAAATGGGGACTGGGATTGACAGTTTGACTGTAAAGCTTGTCCAACCTGGCAGAAACTGCAACCGAAAAACACATTTGTGGAGCACTGAATAATAATAAAATTTACATGCAATCTGAAATCAAACCAGATAATTTTTTTTACCATTTTAGTTAATATGTATGGCCATATTAAGAAAGTTTTATCATTATATAAAAATGTGAAAAATCTTGCTTTTTTTTTAAATCTTCCATCGGGTCAAGTCAACCAACATGCCTCCAGGACCGTAGTGCACCACAATAGAACACAACAGAATAGAACACAAGACCACAAGTGCAAACAGGACGAAGAACAAGAGCAACAATACAACTAGGCAAGACAAGACAGGACAAGACAACGATCGGTGCAAATGACAACATCTACATTGTGGATAATAAAGTATTTGACAGGTAAAACTGTATTCTAGCAGCAGAAAGTTGTGTGCAAAGATGTAGAGCAGCAACACAGAAATGTATTTCCATTATTTATTTATTATAGTCACGTGTGAACACACCAGCATAATGTGAAACCTTTTCTCTGCATTGAATCCATTCACCAAGTGAAACTGTTCCATATTCTGGCAGTGGAGGCCCGTATGCTACGGAACCTTTTTCCAGGAGGAGGGAAAGAGTGTGTGTGAGGGGTGAGTGGAGTCATCCACAAGTCAGTGGATTTGTGAAGGCAGTGCGTGGTGTAAATGTCTGTGACAGAATGGAGAGAGACCCTGATGATATTTTCAGCTGTTCTCACAATCCTCTGTAGGGTTTTGCAGTCTGAAATTTTACAGTTCCCATACCAGGCTGTGATACAGCTACAGAAAATGCTCTCATGGTCCCTCTGTAGAACATGGTGAGGATTAGGATTAGGGAGGAGTCTCCATAGGAAGTAGGTGGGCCTTCTTGGTGATGTAGCTGGTGTTGAGGTTCCCTGTGATGTGAAGACCAAAGAACTTCTGAAAGATCTCAAGTGAGGAGCCGCCGAAGGACAGCAGTGTGAACAGAGGGCAGAGGACACAGCCCTCTGGGCCCTGTGTTTAGTGTGGTGGTGCTGAGGATGTTGCTTCCAATCCTAACTGACTAAGGCCTTCCAGTCAGGACACCCAAGACCTGCAAGGGGAGGTGTTTAGGCCCAGTAGTCTCAGCTTCACAATCAGATGCTGAGGAATACTGGTGTTGAACACTGAACTGAAGTCTATGAACAGCATTCTCACATAAGTACCTTATTTGTCCAGATGAGTTGGGGCCAGGGAAGGGTGGTGGTGATGGCATCATCTGTAGAACGGTTGGGACGGTATGCAAATGGCAGGGGGTCCAGTGAAGGAGGCAGTTGTGATTTGATGTGCCCCATCACGAGCCTCCCAGATCACTTCATGATGATGGGTGTGAATGCAACAGGATGATAGTCATTAAGGCAGGACGCTAGCAATTTCTTTTGCCCAATCATGATGGTAGGGGTTTTGAAGTAGGTTGGGATGTCAGTGGTACTCAGAGAGATTTTGAAGATGTTTGTGAGAACATCTGCCAGCTGATCTGCACATCCTCTGAGCAGGAATGTTGTCTGGACCAGCAGCTTTCCGTGGACTGATTTTGAGCAGAGTTTTCCTCACATCAGCCATGGTCAGACAGAGTACCTAGTCATTGGTAGGTGGGATGGACTTCCTCATTGCCATGTTTTTATCGGCTTCAAATCACGCATAGAAGTTGTTCAGCGCATCTAGAAGTTAGGTCTCACCATCACAAGCAATGCCCTGTAGTTAGTGATGGCCTGGATGCCCTGCCACATGCACTGTGCATCCCCAGTGTTTTTGAAGTGGCTGTGGATTTTCTGAGTGTAGGTGCACTTCATGGCTCTAATGGTCCTGCACAGGTTGGCCCATGCTGTTCTCAGGGCAGCCTTGTCACCTGATCTGAAGGCGATGTCATGGCTTCTCAGCAGACAGAGCACATCTGCAGTCACCCACAGCCTCTAGTTGGACTGTTGTCAATGCACTTGCTAATGTAGCCAGTGACTAACACTGTGTACTCCTCCAGGTTGGTAGAATGTTATTAATATGTGTCCTGATATAGGCAGTCCAAATAATAATAGCACCTGATAGGATCATGTTTCACGCCCCCCTCCCATCACTCTCACATACTATTGACGCTCCCTGACACCATGCATCATTCAGAAGTCTGTCATAGTATGAATGGAAAATGCATTATGAATTCCAATTCATGCTGACACTTTCAAGAGCTCTTTTACAATGGTGAAAGTGTAGTATCACTTTTAGGTACCATTTCTCTTACCAGTGCCTATTTATACAGAGTACTGTGTTGAAACTCTGAGGCAGGGGTGGCTTTGTATCTGCGTCCCCCTACCCTAGTTTTTCCAAGCCTGTTTTTTTAATTATATATGATGGATGATAAAGATTTACAAGAACAGTACAATGCTTCTGGCTTTACACGGAATTCACATCCCCTGGGTCATTCCTTCAAGTAGGCAAAGATTAACTAAAGTTTTCTTTGAAACTCCAGCCTTTCTTTCTTTTTTTCTTATTTAATTAAGGCAATGCACTTCTCACACTTAGAAAGGAAAAAATTCTATAACACCTCAAAAAATGCAGCTCCCCCATGAGGCAAGTGCATTGTGACTAGAAAAAAAAACACTGCCTTAAGATAAATAAGTAAAAGTGTTAGAGTACTGTCAGAGCACTGATATTCATATAGCTTTCTCATCAACCACCACAAGGTTCAATGACAGTTCGACTTGAGTGTGCCCTGTGTGCCTAACCAGCCAATTTACGCCCACAGCAATGCTCAGGCCTGCCACGTGGCATAAACTGAAAGCGATTCAATTGTGTAACTATGACAACAGATGCCTATGTGGAGGCTAGATTCAATATGGAAGGCTGGTTGGGAGGATTTGGCAAAAATGAAAAGGGGAGAGAGAGAAAGAGTGACAGAGACAGAGAGAGAAAGAGACAGAAGAAAGCTAGGGAAATGAAAGCTGTGTATACTGAGCGTGTGGCCTGCTGGCTGATGCCTAGATGGAATGGATCTGTAGATTAAAGCTTTACATGAGAAATAGAGGATATAGGCCTTGGCCTGGCACAGCTGATAAGAGAGCATTTCCCTCACATGTCAGCGGATGAATTATTGATCAAGACTGGTGGAAGATGAGAGCGGAGGGAGGGGTGGTCTGCCCAGCTGGGCCTGGGCCTCAGGGCCTAGGGAAATGCCTAGGCATATACAGCAGTGTAGAGACCTGCCAGTGCCGTGGGAGTTATTACCAGCCTTCATAAACCTGCACTTGGGATTCAATCTGTGTTACTAAGTTTGAGATTTCATTTGTATGAGGTTCTCTGTGTCTAACGCAGCATGTGTTCCACAAAGCTGCAGGGAGTCTGTCATTGCAAGAAACACAACTCTGTTCAAAGTGCATCTGTAAGGGAATTTTTTTCCCAGACTTTACAGGGATCTTTTTAAAAATATGGCTCATTGCACTCCTGAAGAAACATCTGAGATGACTGAAAGTGAAAGTTCAGGCACAGTGTAGTAACCTTGGACTTTTAAGAGACATGAGACCTGGTTATAAGCACATTAAAACATTCTTTTGAAAGTTTTCATTCCTAACCAGACCGGTACACTGACAGCAAAGGTAGTTAAAAGTTATAAGGATATTTGCAGAACAGAACTAATCAGACTCAAGGTACCCATTCGCCCTTCCTCCATTTTGCACATTTCGCTGTGTATCGCACTATCTATCTTCTGCAGGGCCAATCAGTTCCTGTTGTGTACGGCTCTGGAAGAGAGCAATAAGGGCCAATGCCTCTCAGACCAAAGCAGCCTGCTACTTTTAGATTAATTGAATAGACCCAACTGCGCTTTAATTAGTGTTAAAAGATCAATGATGTTGGATGCAGCAAGATGGCTGCTCTTAACCCTTTGTAGCCCACCACGTCTCACAAATATTTTGTTATTGCATAATTGTTATGACATTCACTCTGTGTGACTTTGCTTTGGCCCATATTTTGAGCTGTTACCTTACCAAATATGCTACAAGTGTTTTACAAGGCAAATCTCGAAACAGAAGCATTGTACCCCTGACTCCCTGGGCCCATTAATGCTCCTTTAGAAGCCGATCTAATGACAATTAAAAAGAGTTAATTATTTCTGCCAGAATGATTAAGGGCATGAGAAAAAGAAAGAGAACAAGCAAGCGAGTAATGGTGTTCATTTAAGAACACAGGGAGGCTTGAGACACTCTTATATATCTACACACATCTCACTATTCACAGCATTCTGAGTAATACAAGTGATTTTGCCCGCATACCATCTACATGCATCATGCTTGGTGGAAAACAGCATAGGCTTTAAGACCTTTGTTACTTATAGTATTCGATGATCTGCATTTACTTTTTCACATACATTTTTTTATTAGGACTGCGGATACAATGACCGGAGAATAGTCTACAGATGCAAGAAGAACCCTCTAACAGAAACAGCCTTGATTGAAAACACTCTGGCTGTGGTCAAGAGAGTTATTGATCAATTACTTGAATTTAGTCTTAATTATAATGTGAATGATATATGCAAAACATGTTGTTGTGAGTGAGTTCAGAGACTGTCTTAGGGCCCTATAATGCACACGGCGCACCGTGCTTTCGCGATGCTATATTTGCTATTTTGTGCGAGCGGAAATGTACGTTGTCAAGATAGCAGATGGCATTGCACTGTGTCGGGCGTGTCACTGAAAAGAAGGGGTGTAGCGCAAAGCGCGAATTTGCTATTTTATGGACACCTGGCGCTTTGGGATATGGAAGAGTTCACAATGCATGCACACGCTGCTTCTTTCATAAGCAGGAGAGAGCAGCAGCGCACAATAAAAAAAAAACATTTCCATGTGAAGGAAAACTTTTAGTCCTCGAAATAAAATTCAAATGTATATCACACACATCACACTATGACTATTTTTAAAATACATGAAATTCTCGCCAAACTTAGTTGATTGGAGAAATCACTGATAATGAATAACAAATAACTGACGGGCAATTTGACCAATAGTGCCGGATGATGCTCCTTATTCGCAGCTCCTTATTCGAAATGTTATTGTTATTTTGACCAATAAGTGAGATTTCAGTGGACCAAAGCATTTAAGTCATCTGCTTGGAAATTAACTTATGAGCCAAGTTCCCAGCGTTTAAAGTTACAGAATAGTTTAGGATTTTGAATGGAAAAAGATCACTGCCATGTAAAC
>JBBMFX010000021.1:9239041-9249215 GCA_037832545.1 Rhabdalestes septentrionalis
CTTTCCAGTGTCCCGCCCCACCCAGCGCATTGTCATCTGCTATAATCACAGCGCAGATTTCTGGCGGAAAAATGCACAGTGCACTCGCACAATATAGAAATTATGGGTTGCGCCAGTGACGAAAGCACGTTGCGCCGTGTGCATTATCGGGCCCATTGTCTGAATGGTACTTTTGGTCCCTTCATTTTAAAACTTTGACACAATATATAATGTGAGTTTTTGTGAACAATACCTAATTAATACTGCATTTATGTTTGTATTCTAGAGTATTTTAGGTCACAACTGGGATAATTTTGTTTATTTTTGTGTTTAGACTAAGGGTGCTACTATCTGTGGAGGACACTGCACCAAGCAGTTGTTATATTTAATGCCATAGTGCTATCATTGAAAGTAAAAGAGAAAGCAAATAAAGTGTTTACCCTAGTCTGAGCTCTTACTCTTAGTGCCTGAAGTGATGTGCAGAGTGTCCGAGTAAGCTAATGACCCCTTACTGCTGGCAGGCAAGGGCTGGACAGCAGATCTGCTGCAACTGGGTTTACAGAGGAAGGCATGAAGGGGGATCACCCAGGTGGAAGCTGACCAAACAGGTTGTCAAGATTAATCACATCGAACCCTCTGACTGCCTCCGGCTTGGTACAACCCCTCCCCCCACTTCCACAACCCCACTCTATCCAGGAACTGGTAAAGATACAAGATGTGGGTGGGGATAGAGGGGGAAGATTAACCTTTTAGTTGTAAGGCCAAACCGTAAAATCACCAATATTAAATTAACTTAAAGGTTAAAGTTTCGCGAACCAAGTTAAACTGCATTGCAGTAAGCTCAGTAAAAATGTATTAAACTGATCTGATCTTTCATCAAATTCTTAAACTCTCTCTCCTGCTATGCTGGTACAAATGTGTGTTCACCCTGTTAAAACTACAGGTTGTGTGATGATGACCATGCTGAGTGTGCGGTGGTCAGGGCAGGGGGGTTGTTGTGCTACACGTGTGTGTCAGTGCTCGTGTTTAGCCCTTTAAGTAGTCAGTCTAGAAAGCACAGATCGTTAGTTCGGTTCTTCGAGCCAGCGCATGTCGTGATAAGACTTTTTTTTTTTTATCTTAGCCAGGGTGGCCATAAGCGGGGGCAGGAGCAATTTTACGGGGGCCCTGGCCACCTCCAACCCCCATGTAGATCCACCTATGATTGTATGCCATTTTTAAACACATTTTGCGGGT
Source organism: Rhabdalestes septentrionalis (assembly GCA_037832545.1). Lineage (NCBI taxonomy): Eukaryota > Metazoa > Chordata > Actinopteri > Characiformes > Alestidae > Rhabdalestes > Rhabdalestes septentrionalis. The sequence continues at coordinate 9,240,257 of JBBMFX010000021.1, forward strand.
CATACATTTTTAGGAAAGTAAACATGAGCAAATTGTAAACAAAAATAATAAATTCCCCAACATCATTAATAAACAATTTATATAACTACATTATTTATGTGAATAATTTAGCAAAGGGTCGATCATTGCCAATCCAAATGTATCATTTATAAACTGACTGGTTACCAACCGGAATTGTAACAGCACTGTATGTACTGTTGGTACAGATGGTATATTGTGTACTGGCATGCTGTTTGCTGCCTGATTGTAAGTGGACTGATGATTATACTTTCTCCTTTGTATGTGTATTTGAGTGGTACATCTTGTTCTTGTTTGTGTCTGCCTGCAGAATCAGTTTCATTTATAGGATCATAAATCTAATTTCAAAGCAGATGCTCTGAGTATAAAGCAGTTACAGTGTTTAGGAAGAATATCCAAGGACTAAGACGATCTTAGATTTGGGATTCTAGTTGGGTGTTATTACAAAAAGCCACTGTACTGTATTAGAAATTCTGTCTCAAAGAATTTTGAATGTTTGAATGCCTTCCAGACAAGACTACTGTATATAAATTCTAAAAGCATATTTTGATTAGACTGCACTATTGTCACAACTTTAGACAGCTTTCAGATGCCTTTTTTCAAAGGTAAAGGCTTTTTTTGGGAGTTGATTACATGTTTAAGCTTAAATGCTACAGTTGTTGCCAACTAAAAAAGATTATATCTTCAAGGATTGTCTTTCTCTCACTCCTTGTATACTTTTTGTACAACAGGCAAATTGTAATTACTTTTAGGTTATAAAAAATGGCAAAAATTGCATCTGCACAGCAGGCAACCTCAAACATGTGTCTTTTTTACACAAAATGTTTTCTCCAATTAGTTTGCATCTGCAAAAGTGTTATTCAACTACTTATGGTCAGAATGACTGTACAGGCTGATAGCAACATTAATATATAACATCTCACTATGCCTGATAATCAATGTTGGGCAAGTTACTTCAAAACTTTAATGTGTTATTTATTACTTGTTACTGTCATTTCAAAGTAATTCGTTACATTAAAATATTACTGTATTTACAATGTAAGGCTTTACACTACTATTGCATTACTTTTAAAATTACTTTCACCAAAATAACTGGAAAAATGGATTTGGCAATGTAAATATAGCTCATGATGCTCAATTAGTTCATAGCAGTTGCAGGTTCAATCATCTCTCGGGTGACCAGATTTGGGATTGTGAAGAAGAGGACACCTTAGCACGGACTTACTTTACCAGCTGGGCCAGTCTGGGGAGTGTTAGATGTTTCTCCTCTGCTGATATTGAGGTTTCTGCTCTGCTGATATTGTGGTGATTTTGGCGAATTTATATGAAGGAGGAAAAAAACTTATTTCCGGTTTAAAAATGCATTGTAAACGGCGTTACTAACATTTGTACAGAGTAAAATATTACCAATTTTTGTTCTGTAATGCCTTACATTACTGCGTTACAGCAAAAAGCAATGCATTACAGTAATTATTTACTTTTGTAACGCATTACTCCCAACACTGCTGATAATATTGAAAAGCAATCACACAAGTAAGGCATGAGGGTCAATACACAAAACAAACAGAAGCGCCAGAGACTGGCTAACAAACATAAACTTGGGGGGGAACCCAAATCCTGTCCTGGGGCCCTGACAGCACCTGCCCTCCAATGGCACATCCCTAGGGCCAGGACGGCAACGGGGTCTGCAGGGGCAAATGTGGCCCTAGTTCGGGAATACAAAGAGGTTTTTCAACTTCGAGACAGGGGAAGCAACTTCTGAGACAGGGGCTGCATCTTCTGAGACAAGGGCTGCAGCTTCAAATACAGGGGCTGCAGCTCCAGAGACAGGGGATGCATCCTGTGTGCAGGCATGAGAGCCAGCATTGGGACCAGTGTGGTGATTGGAGGAGCGCCAGGGAAGATGCCTTTTAGGACCAGCTTGGGAGCCAGTGTCCTCGATGCAGGCACCGGAGCCCACATACTCAGTGCTGGTTTGGAAGCCAGCTTGGGGACCGGAATGGGAATCAGAGGAGCATCAGTGAAGATGTCCCTCGGAGACGGCATGGAAGCCATTGTGCTCAGTGTGCTCATACTCCCAGGAAGTCGCCTTGATGGGCAGAGGCCTCAGTGCTAGTTTTGGGAAGCCACCAGCATGGAGGCAGCTCTCTGCTGTACTTTATGAGCACTTGAGCCCATGGTGGGTGCAGATGAGGCTTCCTGGACCAATAGGGGAGTTGCCTCAACAGGCAAGTCAAGCATGAGTGTGAGTGAATAAGCCTTGGGTAAGATTTCTTGGACAACAGATCAGTGGACTGGACCCATGGATTTGCCTCCTTCGGATCTGGCCTAAAAGCGAACCTGATAGCGAATGCCAATCACTCCCAGAGCCAGGATTGTTGTCGCATCTGCCAAACTGCCATCCCAGGTGTCCTGATCTCCTTGTTCTTGTCATCATAGTAGGTCCAACCCAGCAGCTCAGGGATGGAGATCTCATCGGTTCTCCCCACTGCTTCACTCAGAGACCCTACCACCACGTCCCACAAAATCCTCTACGCCATTGTAGAAGGCTGATTAATCTATCAAGTTAGTTTGCAACCAATGAGAGAGACGCAAATGCGAATTCACTAGACTTATATTCACACGAGGGCCAAAACACAAATCAAACAGAAACCTGTGAGACTGGCTAACAACCCTGGAAACTGGATAACTAAATACCCCCAGATGTAAAAGCAGAACCAATACAAGCATATAATCACTTACACAGAAAAACAGACAGCTGTAACTAATGACACATACCAAAAACCTGTGTACACATAAACAACTTCAAAACAAATGTCTTTCTATGCAGGGTGGCCTCCAGCAGCTGCTGAGCAGGGACGCTATGCATTTTGAACAGGCCAAACTCCACATAAATGTACTTTTCCTTGGTCTCTCATTCGGAAATCAGAAGGTTCATTTAAAGTCATTATAAATGCAAAGTATTGAATTTTATATTAGGCACTATGGTTGGAAGGGACAAATTGACTGAAACATGTTTGTAATAAAATTTTAAAATGAGTTGATATACCATAGACTCCTGAAAATTTGGCTTCATGTTCCAAGAGCAGATGTGAATTGAGAAAAATCATAAATTTTTAGCGTGGTAAAAAAATGCCTAAAAATGCCCATTTTTTGGTGTAAACCCTAAATATGACCCAAATATGTTTCCAATTTTTCATTTTAGACTTTTAATACATTATATTTTAAACATGTAACGGGAAACCCATATTTATACTTTCGGCGTTGTCCAATCCAATGGCCTCTTAGGACAGGTGCTCCTCCTGTTGCCACAGCAGAAGTGCTGAAAGAACAGCACTACACAAGCAGCATGTCTCTGCCAGGTCAATTCAGCACCATGGCCAGCTACAGTCTGGGAAGCAAGCAGGCAGAGCTCCAGAACAAACCCCAGCTGAACAGGATGTTCAACACTGAGAGCTGCAAGTAAAAAGTTTACCCACAAAGCAGGGTGGTGTGTTTGGATGGATGCAGTGTCTACATGACTTCAACATCTTTGACCTGACAGACTAGAGTCTGGAAGACTACCCACACGGTGACACTGCTGACCATGCCATACCTACCTTGGCTCCAAGGTCAGTGGCTGGCCCATATCTTCCCAGCTTGGTTCACCACTACGCTCTCTGCACACATTTAACAGCCCCACCCAAGTACCCCTGCACCTCTTGGATAAAGCACCTATGCCTGACTCCTTGAGTTTTGTTTGTTGCTCCAACAGCTGACAGTGCCCACAATGCGTACCTATATAGAAGCATAAATATTCAATTTCAGTTTCTTCAATTGCTTCAAAAAAGTAACCTTTAAGCTTTGCTTATTTACATTTTATTTATATTATGAAAACATTGCAAATGTAGAGGTCTGTACAAAAGTATCTTGTATGTCTCAAATGTAAGGTTGCGACACCTGGCAGATCTTCCAAACTCTTAGATAGATGCTGGTTCCAGATTTTACTTTTTGTGGAAGTACTGCAACACTGAATGAAGCAATGCAAAAATTTTTGTTGTTGAAACATTCAGGATTCATTTGTCATGCCTATTAATGTAAGTAATCAATGCCAGAATACTTTCAGTTGTGTTGATTATGTATTTTCTATTCACACCAGAATTTTTTTATGTCCTAGGGCTGGACATCTCTGTAATAGATTCAGCCTGAAGGCAGTATTTGAAAAGAGTACAGGGTACAGTCGTGCCTACAGTACACACGTTCTCCTTCCACAATAAACAAAACAATTTTCAAACCAATTTTCCCTCCCAAAACAATCTGTGTGTAATGGAGCAGGGCGGAGGAAGCTGTTCTCTTACCCGTCCTCTTCCTCATGATGAAAAATCAAAGGAGTGTTGTCTATGTGCGAGTGAGTGCCACACACTCGTGGTAGAAACAATAGAAACAATCTCTTGACTAGGGATGCGACTCCAACTCTGATTGTTTTTTTTGTTTTTTTTCACTTCTTGCCATGCTATGAATCAACACAACACATGTCATAAACAAATTCAAATTTGCATACTTAGTTTGCAAGGGTTTGTGTCCTTTGACAGCTGATCATCATACACTTTATCTGTACACAAAAAGATTTGTGTCTTTGTGTGCAATGCATAGGAAAAGTGTAGCTTTGTCCTTCTTGTTTTAAAAATAGAGGTAAAACAAGACGGTGTGGAATGAAACGTTGTTTAATTTGAAATAACAGTGATTTGGAGTAAGTTGCGAGCCAGGTTGTTCCCCTTTCTCCTCAGAAGGGGTGATATATGCCAAAAGGCTGGTGTTGTGTTTCCTCGCTTGAACGTAGCTATCACCTTTTTGATGAACACACGACAGAATGCATGGCTAAAAACAACTGAAGGCCAGATTATTGCTACACTTCATAACATATCGTCACCCTTCACACCAATTATCACTTCAGGCCTTCTCCCTTCCCCATTACTCCCCTACTCAAAACGTTGTTGAGTTGTAGAGCTCATTCAAGTCTACAGCGTATTTTTTCACCCATCCACAGCTGTGCAAGATTCCCCTTAAAGGTACACATGGTTCTGCATGCACACATTTTTAACAGCCTTCATCTTTAATTACAGAAAAGCTTAATATCACTCTCACAATATTCACAGCATTAGCATGTTTCAGAATAAACAAAATAAACAAAACGGAAATTGTGTTTCAATAGCAATTAAATGATCTTAAATGTTTTCGAGCATGGAAGTATTGTTTCATAAAGAAACACACATTTTTAGCTGGTATAAATTCTCTTTTTAATTTTATTATCACTTTCAATCCATCAGTACACAGAATATTATTCCAAAAGGCTTCAGTGTCTTAAAGAGGTTTTTGGCACATGTGAGACATGTCCTTAGGTTCCCCTTTGTTGTTTTTGAGGAAACAGAGCCAGTGGTACAATAATGAATGCTGAACTTGTCTCAAGCAAAACAATCCTCTTGTCTATGTCCTCGCTCTGTCTCTGAGGAACTAAGGAAGAATCCAATCTTCTTGATAGTAAGAGGTTCTCTCAGTTGATGTATGGCAGTGGACTTTGATTTGGCTACATTTGACTCTGACCAGCAAGGCTGAAGCACCCTCAAGCTGGAACTACCACTTGTGGCTTCTGCATGTTGCTGAGCTCCTGCACCTAGTATTCTTTGTGGCCTCTGGCTAGGAGAAATTTGGCCACTACTGGGAAGGATCACCCCTGTTGCAAGACATACATTACAGTTCACTGCAGTCCTAGAGCCAATTGAAAAGAAGCATTTAAGCCAGTTATGGCCAATGTATAAATGGCAACCACTGCGTCAATTGAATTAAAAACTGCCATAGTGTCACACTTCACACTACTGGCTGCCACTGAGGAGTATCTTCTTCATAATGAATAATAAGATATAGGGTTGTTGGCCTGTTAAATTAAATCTGTAAAGACATATACAGCTTCAGTTAGCGAAGCTAGCCAGGTTTTATTTGGGAATGTAGCTAGTGTTTCAATGCAAGGACCCTCAGAATTCTAGAAATTAAGTTTGGAGCTACTTTGAGCCTTGTTAATGGTGTAAAAATATAGATTTATCTGCACTGGCTATGTGATGCCCCATACCCTACCATTATCAGCCTAGTAGAGTCATGAGGTTAGCATTGGCTAAAAGTGCTGTGTTTCGAGCTGCGGGGGGCACATGAAGGTGGGCTACTGGACAAAAGTTCATACTCATTATCATGTTTCAATAAACCCCAGGACTATTTCACTACGAACTTCTCCTGTAAAGATAGCAAAGACCTGGTATAATGCTCCTTTATATCTTCTAAATTAAATTAGTTTCTGTAACATTTCTGCAAACCGTTCTTTACTAAATGGGGAATAAAGAGTATGTCACACAATCTTGATTAATAAGTGAAATTAAAGTGAACATTCTGTCATAAATGAACACCCAACAGGACACAGTGTGAACAGCATAAAGTTCTTATTCTGCATTTAATCCATTACGATACCATGCTCAGGGTAGCTCAGTGGCACTTGGGTGTCTTGGGAATCAAACCCACGACTTCCTGACTGCAGAGTGAATGCCCTAACCACTATGCTACCAGCTGCTCCTTTATGTATGTATATACTGTATATGTAATTATAAATTAGGATCAGTTGCATAGACTAAAATGTATTAAATGTGCCAAATAACATATTATGAGGTCATTTATATTGCATTATGAAAATATCCTTCCTGAAGAAGGGTCAGAAGCGGCTTAGTGCATTAGGGTCCTTTATGTTTTAGTTGGAAATGATGGCCAGATATGACAAATATTGAGAATTGGGAAAGTAAAAAATGAAATCAGAAGTTTTGTTTTACAACAAGCATCCTGCAGGGCTTCATTCTTACCCCCTGATTGAGCAGCTCTGGGCTTGTCCAGGGATGTTTCATACTGTGGCTTCATAAGCAGTAGTGCTGAGTCATAGCTTGTATCTACTCACGTGCTGTGTGCTAAGCAACAAGCTGTTGCTCTCTGTGGACTCACAGTCAGAATGCCACCCTGTGTGGGACAGTAGGCAGGCAATTTGTTTCGGTCGTGCTGTGTCGAACTAGTCACAAATTACAAGATCTTCTAGTTTGGCATCAGCAGAGGCCTTCTCAGAACTGTTATGAGATTTTGTTTCGAAGCATGTGGCGCAATTTAATCAGGGTTTTTGATGTGCAGTCTGTGTGCAGGGTCTGCATGTTCAAACAACAGCATGCATGCACGTGATTGTGTGTCAATGATAGCATGCCTGAAATTCTATGCAAGTTGTAAATGAACCCAGTGGAGAGTAATGGAGAACTATGGGGGAGGGGGGCAAGAGAATTTCTGTCACAAATCCCATCTCCTTGACAGCTGTCATCACTCACTTTTTGCTGGGGAAAAAGGCTGGTTTAATTCCGTGTGTAGATGGAGAAAATAGTATTGAATAACCCCTTTGGTCAAATATTTTTTCAGGATTTCAGGCACTGTGATAAATTAGGTGCCCTCTGGATCAATACCTGCTTCTTTCTTCATAGCTCAAGATGGGATTTGTCAAAATAGGAACTCAAGAGAAGCCTATTGAGTTCAGTGTCTGAGGTGCGACTGTAATTTCAGAAAGGTAGAAAGCAATAGGAAGTGGTACCTGTGTGAATGTTGTGAGGTTTGAATCTGCTTTCATGTCTATACAAAATATTACACAGTGTACAAAGTGTGGAGTTCTGGCTGTGGAGAACCGTAATCATGCAGATGTTCATAGTTTGGCTAGTCTGGTTCATGCTGCCTTATTGTTTAAAATGATTTATTTGTTGTTGGAGCATTCTCCCATCCACGTCACCAAAAGGGCAGTGCTAGTCCTAACAAACCCAAAAAAAGTCCCAAAAAGATCAGTGGACTTACACATATCTCCTCAGTTTTGATGTGCAACATTGATGGTGGAAAAACATGGCTCGATTCAATTTTTTTATTTAGATTCCAATATTAAACTTAATTTATTGAGGCATATTGTGGAGCTTCTACCGTCTGCCATCTGACTTGGTGCTATGACACATTTAGAGAGAGGCGATGAATATATTTGTTTTCCTAAGCCAATTATATTGATAACTGCAATTATGTGTTTGGCAGTAATTGTCAGTGTGATGCTTGTGACAGACGTGTGGGTAAATTTTGCTTGCCTCTTCTTTGCTGTTGTTCTACTGCATTTTAGGTTAAGTAAGTTTTATATTATTATGTGTTTACTCTAGATAAGAAAACTAGTGTGGTTGCTTAATGGATTTCTGTCTCTGCAATGTTAAAGTTTTCTAAACTTCTGTATAATTCAGTGATTATGGTGTAAGCAAAGACATAACAGGTGCATTTATGTGAAAATTGTCTTCATTATAGTGATAGGAATGAGGGATCACAATATTTACAACACAAATGTAGGTATTTGTAAATGGTAATGAAGTCATTCTACTTTGGTACAGATTTATTTCAATCCCTTCAGCCATCAGTTCTTTAAGTGCATATTTATATGACGTACTGATGACGGCCTTGTGTGAGTGGCATATGAATTTACATTAAGTCTGTCTTTACCCCGGCTTTGTGCATGTTGATGGGGTAGAGTCTTAATTAAAATGTCAAGGTGGCGTGATGTCCCATTACGCCTCTGTGGCCTCTCTCTTCGTCTTTTCTTTCTCTGATCCTCCCTAGGGACCTATTAAGCAATGGCCAGAATGATATGAAGTTCAAAGGTGTGAGCCTGAAGGTTTTCCCACTCTGCAGATTTTCCCAGCATCCTAGCTGCCTGACCTTTAGCAGACAGCATCCGTGCTAATGCACTTGCATATCTAATGAGCAGGTCAGGGATGCTCTGACAGCCACTTCCCCATACTGCTTTCCTGTCTTTAAATGTTACAGCCTCTATCTATTTCTTTCTCTTTCTCTCTCTCTCTCTCTCTCTCTCTCTCTC
>JBBMFX010000021.1:9352739-9364199 GCA_037832545.1 Rhabdalestes septentrionalis
GTGTGTGTGTGTGTGTGTGTGTGTGTGTGTGTGTGTGTGTGTGTGTGTGTGACATATACATGCCATTTAGCCTATCAGACACAACATTAAAACGAGTGACAGGTGAATTCAACAACATTGATCATTTCATTACCTGTTAAGTAGTGAGATATTAGCCACCAGGTAAGCAATCAGTTCTTGAAGTTGACTAGAAACAGCAGGTCAGGTACCAAAAAACAATGTCTAAGGAAGAACAACTGGGTGAACAGTGTCACTGGCAGTGAAGGCCAGAGCAGTTTGCTGTGTATGGGGCTGTGTAGCTGTAGTCCAGACAGAGTGCCCATACTGATTGGAATATGACAGGCCTGTATTACCTAATGTCCTGACAAGGTATAAAAAACAATGTTGTGTGTGTAATAGGGTGCTTCCTCCAGTCTGGTGGTGAAGTTTGCAGACACCGATAAGGAACGAACCATTCGGCGCATGCAGCAGATGGCCGGTCAGATGGGCATCTTCAATCCTATGGCCCTACAGTTTGGAGCGTATGGAGCGTATGCACAGGCAAGCTCACTCTCATCATTATATTATTTAAATGTATATTATATAATAGTATATTATACTATATTATATTGTATTATATTATATTATATTTTATTATAGATGCACATGCGCGTGTGCGTATATGTGTGTGTGGAGTGCGTGTACATTTATGCTTAAAAGTTTGTGAACCCTTTAGATTTGTCTACATTTCTGCATAAATATGACCTGAAACATCATCAGATCCTCAAACTTGATAAAGAGAACCCAGTTAAATAATATATAAAATAATATATAAAACATAATACAAAATATTTAAATTGGTTATTTAGTTAATGAGAAAAAAATATCTAATATTACATATCTGTAAGTGGCAAAAGCATGGTAATATGCAGGTAATTTGAAAATTTGGGCAAACTATGTTATTTAAGGAGCACAGATGCTCATAAGACCATCATCAGGAGAAACCAGGACAACAATGTCATTCGTGGGTGTGTTGCATGGAGAAAGCCACTGTTCTCCACAAAGGACATGCTGTTCATCTGTAGTTTGCTAAAGGTGATGTAGACAAGCCAGAAAACTATTGGAAGAATGTCTTGTGGACAGATGAGACCAAAATAGAACTTTTTGTTCAAAAGTGTTTGAAAGAGAAACATTATATTTGAAGAAAGGAAAACTGAATTCCAGCATAAGAACCATATACCATATTTGAAACACGGTGGTGGTAGTATCATGGTTTGGGTCTATATTGCTGCATCTAGGCCAGAACATCTTGCCATTATTGATGGAACAATGAATTCTGAATTATAATATCAAATACTAAAGGAAAATGTCAGGACATCTGTCCATGAACTGGAGAAAGTAGGTCATGCAGCAAGACAATGATCCTAAGCACACAAGTCATTCTACCAAAAATTGGTTAATGAAGAATAAAGTTAATGGTTTGAAATGGCCTAGTCAAACCTTCTGACCTTAATCCATTTGAGATATTGTGAAAGAACCTGAAGCAAGCAGGAAACCCACCATCATCCCAGACCTGAAGTTGTTCTGTAAAGAAGAATGGACTAAAACTCCTCCCAGCCGATGTGCAGGACTTAACAACAGTTACCAGAAATGTTTAGTTGCAGGGGGTTGCACCAGATACTGAAATGCGTAGTTCACATACTTTTGCCACTGACCGATATATAATATTGGATCATTTACAAAAAATATATGACCATATGAAATATTTTTTCTCATTTATTTAACTGGGTTCTCTGTTTCTACTTTGAGGAACTGTGTGAAAATGTTTCAGAAATGTTATGCAGAAATGTAGAAATGTAGACAATTCTAAAAGGTTCATTAAATTTCAAGCACCACTGTATTTATCTCTTTAAGACCTATAATATATTTATAATCGAATACTAAAAAATATTTAACCACATAACGTTTTGAAGAAAATTAGCAATGCTGTATATTGATTACTGAAGGTAAGGTTAATATTAAGGTTTGGTTAAGGTGTAGATGTAGTAATATGTGTTGGGCAAGTTACTTCAAAATTCGAACGTGTTATTAATTACTTATTACTGTCATTTCAAAGTAATTCGTTACATTACAATATTACTGTATTTAAAATGTAAGGCATTACACTACTATTGCATTACTTTTAAGTTACTCTCACCAAAATAACTGGAAATATGGATTTGGGCGTGTAAATATAGCTCATGACGCTCAACTGGGCCGGTCCAGGGGGTGTGAGATGTTTAATGCACATCTCGGCCGCATGCATCTCGGGCCAACGGCCGTTCTGGACTTTTGAGAGATGCCCGCAACGTGACGAATATTTAGGCAGCTCAAAATCCCGAAGGATTATAAAATTCCAGCCGGATGTAATACGAAGCAGTGAGTCAGTGCACAGACCTATGATACAAACATCTGTGTGTGTGTGTGTGTGTGTTTTAGGTGCAGCAGCAGGCAGCACTGATGGCATCTGTTGGACAGGGGGGTTATCTGAGTCCTATGGCTGCGTTCGCTGCAGCTCAGATGCAGCACATGGCCACAATCAACGGCCTGCCCGGAGCACCAATGACCCCTACATCCGGTCAGAAAACAGAGCAGTGCATACACAAGTGCAGGATGCCCATAGTTTTCTGTCTTTTATTAAGGGTTCAAATGTATATTAAGTTGGTTTATTACTCCTATTTATTTGACTCTACATCATGCACATTCATTACAATAAAAAGACTCCTCATGAAAAAGTAATTTTTTACTTCAGAGCAAATCCGCTTCAGCTTTTCATCCAACACATTTACATATCCAGTAAAAATAATGATTTCAAAGGTTAGGTTTAAAAGTCTTTAAATTATTAAATGGCTACTTATTGTGGCTCTTTTTAACATTATCTTTTTTTACTGCAGGGGTTTTATCATCAGCTACTTTAATAAATGTGCTTTTCACTATAGAGTATCACTGCATAATGACTATTATTATTGCCTCAATTAACAGCTCTCACTAAAGAACATTTGCAAGTTCTGTGTACACCACAGAGAGTTGTTAGTAGAATAAAATGTTGCATTCTCTCTTTTTTTCCTTCTCTCAGGAGGAAGTACGCCTCCTGGTATCCCTGCACCCACAGTGACCAGCATCCCCTCACCTATTAGCGTCAATGGCTTTACCGGGCTGCCCCCTCCTCAGGCCAATGGGCAGCCGCCTGCTGAGGCAGTGTTCACCAATGGGATTCACCCGTACCCAGGTACAATCCTTTAACATTACATCTCATCACTGTGTTACCAAAACCTCCCCCAATGTGACAGGGAGACATGACATACTGTGATTAAATTTAATCTACATAAATAAAATAAAACATATAATTCACCATGCATAAGTCAAAATGACAAGAAAGCAATAAGGCAGTAATAAATATTAAAATATTAAAATATTAGCAGTCGGTGTACAGATCAAACCTTATTTTGCAGACATGTGATCTATTAAAATTGGCACTTCAAAAATTTCTGCAAAATAAACCTCACTAAATGTTTGGTCGTGTAATAGCATTAGTTTTAGAAATATAAGGTTTGGCTGCAAAGTTTACCAAGCCATGCATATTCAAGAGCATTTTTCTGTTTGTAAATTAATATGTAAAAATGTTGTTTTAATAATATATTTAGGTATTAACATCTTAGATGTTTGCAGTGAAACCTTCAAATGCACTTTATAATGACTCACAGTTTGTGTTATTTACAGCTTATGGTAAATAAAGTTTTTTTTCTGTAATTCAATGCATTTTTTACATGTAATTATTTTTCAGGGCAAAAAAAGACATGCTGTGTTTGTAGATATTATATTCTTCACAGTAGTGAATGTACAGCTTTCAGAGGTAAAAAAAAAAAAACACTAGAATTTGGTTTGCAGGCAACTGAGAATAAAATATGTAATTCCTTTCAGTTTTAATCCGTTTTATTTAAACTGAACCTTTGTCTAGAGTAATTAACCTGCTACTATCTTGGTTCTTCTTTACTGCTCTAAAAGTTTCTACATTTGTAATATATTGAACTATAATCAGCCTCAGGGTGTGAGTGTTTCTGTGTTTGTGTGTGTGTGTGTGTGTGTGTGTGTGTATGTATGAGTGTGTGTGGGGGTGTATTAGCTGTATGTGTGTTTCTGTGTATGTGTGTGTTTGAGTGTGTTAGTGTGTGTGCATGTGTGTGTGTGTGTGTGTCTTTGTGTGTGTTTATGTGTGTGTATGTAGGGGGGGGTTAGCTGTGTGTGTTAAGGCCACTGGTATTTGTTGTCCCCAACTCCATGCTGCCCAGAAAAGCAAATGTGTGTTTCCTGGCTGTGTCTCAGTCCTGCAGGAGGTGGTTTTTAGGGAAGACTCGGAGAAAGGCGGCTTGGGCGTGGCTCAGCGGAGTTGTTTTGGGGTTCAGGGAAGCTGCTTCCTCTCTTCTCTTTCTGAAGGTACCGAAATATCAGCCTGTCGGTGTCCATCTCAGCTCACGTTCTGTTCTGTGTAGTGTGTTGTCGTGCTGTGTGTACATGGGTGTTTGTATGTATTGGATTGTGGGTGCTTCATGGAAGGAGGAATACATTAGCATTAGTTTGTGTCTTGGTCTTGTCTTGGTGTTATGTTGAATAATATTAGTCATGTTGTTGTGTGGTCAGTGCTTATATGTAGGGTCGTCACTGTCAGTTGCAGTAACTTAACCAATTCAAGTATTCTGGATTTTCTGGACTGAAAAATACAGAAACACCATATAAATGTATCCAGTCTATTGAGAACCCATATGTAAACTACGCTGCAAAGAGTGCCTATTTTCACTGAATGATCCCATGCATATGTCATAATGTGAAAAGGCTATGTGCCTTTAATTTGAAAATGTAATGGGCCTTGAAAGTAAATCATGAAACTTCATTTAAAAACACCAAAAATAAAAGCAGAATTAAAGAAAAATATCAAAAATGGGTTTGTTTGTCAGACTCTGGTTCTCAGGCAATCATGCAAACTGACTGTTGCAGCTTAATAGTCGAGAAATAAACTTTTACATATTTCGTATTTAATACTGACAGCCCTGTGTATATGCATGCAAAGTAAAGCACTGTAGCATTTAATCCAGTTATTTTGTGGATCTAATAGCATTCTGTGTATTCATGACATTGATGTGATATGTCACTGACAGTTCAGCTGTCTTTAAATATGCCAAATGAGCTCCACCTAAAAGTGGGTAGAAGTGGATGCTGTGGTCTACAGTGCTTAAGCTGTAGGAGCAGTGTTGCATTGAGCTGAATGAGGAGTGATATAACGGTGCAGCAGGAGCGGCCTGTGTTTATAACAGCAGCAGCTCAGGGTTGATTGATGTGGAGTGTGGAGGTGTAGATCTATATTGTTCTCCGCGCACTCTCTCTGGCTGCCGATCAGGCAGTGTGGAAACTTTTGGCGGGGTTGGGGCCCTGTCCCACGACTTAATTGTTTGGGGAGGATGGTGTGAGGGGAAAGGAGGAGAGAGAGAGAGAGAGAGAGAGAGAGAGAGAGAGAGAGAGAGAGAGAGAAACTCACTGACTCTGAGCTTCAAGCCCACACAAACGCAGTCAGCGCTCTCCACAAAATGCTTTTCACTTTCTGACCTGTCTATTACCCCTGTCTCTCTGTCTGTCTATAGCCCAGAGTCCGACAGCTGCTGATCCTCTTCAGCAGGCCTATGCAGGAGTCCAGCAGTATGCAGGTCTGTCACTCCGACAGTTTTCTGTGCTTGTTTGTGTGTGGACATGCATGCTTATACTAAGCTTATAGTCACTGACTTTGTGTTTGGGTAGTGACAGACAGTTTGTTAATATGTATTGTTCTTCTTGAATAAAAAAAATCCTGACTTTAGGAAGGATGGCAGGAAATACAGGGCTAACAGGACCAACAAAATGGCTCTGGCTTTGTAAAATCACACTTACAAGACACATCATTACACACACTTTTGTATCACACTGACAAGGCAGTTCATTACATACACCTTGTATCTGCACTCACTCTCCATTTTATCCATTCCACTGACCATATAGTTTCATTTCGTAGTTTACAGTTACAGACTATAGGCCATCGTCTCTGCTGTGCTGAGAATGATCCATCTCCCAAATAATATCTGCTCCCTGTATGGTCCTGACCATTGCCGAACAGGTTAGAGGGGAGCTACATATGATTCGGAGAAACAGAAAGACAATAGTCTGTAACTGTAAATCACAAATGTTGTCTACATGAACAATGAATCTGATCAAATAGATGAGTGTAGGTATAGATATAAAGTAGATGTATATAAAATGTCCTGCGTGTCATATATAAAAAGCATATCACCGTGTATTTAAATGTGTCTTCTGAAACACTGGCATATGTGTGTGTCTCAGCAGCCTACCCAGCTGCATATGGACAGATCAGCCAGGCCTTTCCACAGCCTCCACCCATTATTCCCCAGCAACAAAGAGAAGGTGAGGCTGTTTCTATGACTTACTCCACTCCGCCCGTCAGATTTACCACATCATTTCAAGAGTGGACATTCTGTTGGTTAATCTGTTCCCTGGACATTTAAGCCATTGTTATTCATAATACCTAAATAATTCAGTTATCTAAAATAATTTGAGTCCGCTATACTGGTGTTTGCTACAGTATTTGAGCTGCATTGTTACTGTAACACTTCACTGCAACAATTCACTTCATTGATCATCTATTGTCCTTTACTAAAGCATTTAAATATGCCTGAAAACACTAGTGCTGTACATGTGGGGCAGGTGGTGGCCTAGTGGTTGGGACATTCACCCTGCGATCAGGAAGTCGTGGGTTTGATTCCCAAGACTGCTAAGCACCTCTGAGGTACCCTTGAGCAAGGTACCATCCCCACGCACTGCTCCTCGGAGGCCGAGTCCCTGGCTGCCCCTACTTCACTTGGCGAATGGAAGAATTTATTATAATGATATAATGCTGTTCTTCATTATATATTTCTTCATTCCCTTTTCCCTGTTTCATTTCTCTCTTTTTCTTTCTTCTCCTCCTGTCTTTCTGTTTTTCTGTAGGGCCAGAGGGTTGTAACCTGTTCATCTATCACCTCCCTCAGGAGTTTGGGGATGGCGAGCTCATGCAGATGTTCCTACCTTTCGGTAATGTCATCTCCTCCAAAGTGTTTGTGGATCGGGCGACAAACCAAAGTAAATGCTTTGGTGGGTAATAATGATAAAAACGTAAAGATTACTATCATTCTTATTCTCTCACTATTAATGTTTTACTTCATTTCTCTACCACAGCAAAGCTTTTTGTAGATAGAAAAGCAAAAAGAAAGGAAAAAGACTGGCAAGGATATAGGACAGTGCCTTTTGCACGATGATCAGTGAGGGACATTAGAGTGGAATTCGCTGAGGGATGCGAGATGTGTTTGATGTGTCCTACTTATGACAAAAATGAGGCTCTGTATTCTAATTAATACTATCTCCAGCTCCAGTGGGTTCCTCACTTATCAGAGGCAGTATATGCATGAATGAACACGGCACTGTTTGATTTGAACTTAATATAAAGCTCTACAGTTATTGGGAAGCAGTTGAAAGGCTTCACTGGGACATGAAGTGCTGAAATGCTGACCTAGCTGAAATGACTGAAGTCGCTTAGGTCTGGAAGACTGAAAGAAGAATATGCTCAAACCTTTAGCTTTGAAGCTTAGCTTATACAGTAATAGTAAGTCCATCATATCATTTCAATGACAAAATAGATCCAAGTTTTACTCTGCAGACATACCTTTCCTTTTCTTGATTTGTTTTTAGGATTGCTGGATATCCTGCTGAATCACAGAATACCATTTTTAGATACATTTGATTATTAATTTATGACACTAGTGAAGGCAGTGTAATTACATACAAAACCAACATGTTCATCATGAGATGTTGACATGTTGCAATTAAAACATCGTAATTATCAATCCTCAAACTATACTACTACATAAACCTCACTACACTAAACCCCAATCCCCAATCCCAAACTCCACCTCCATCCAAATCTCAAACCCCACCAACAAGCCAAATCAGCCTGCCTTCACATCCCCAAATAAAATTCTAATTAACATAAAACCTGATCTTCCTTTAACCCTTAACCTCAAACTAAAAGTCTCACCCCAATGGTAAATGAAAATTGATCCCCAGCACACCAAATTCCAATGTCCGAATCCACTTCCAAACCCTACCCCCCCCCCCCTCAAACCCCACTAGAAACTAAATCAATATTAAATCCCAGCTCAACCCGCAAATTACTCCCAAACTCCTTTCAAACCAAACATTTATTTCAGCCTTAACATCAAAACCTCAAACCTCAATTCTCACATCCCCTCCAAAAGACAACAAACTCCAAATTCAATCCCCCCAAACTTCGTACCTCAAATCCAAAAACCCCAAAACCCAAATCCCAAACATACCCTTTATTAGTAAATTATTACATGTATGACACATAAAATGTTTCTTATGGATAAAATTAAGGCTGTGTATTTTTTCCATTTCAAATAACCTTGTTCCACAAAATGCTCTGTGTACCATATGGCAACAGGTGTATAAAAGCCCTGTATGATACACAGATGCTGGAAGAGATGCTATCTATCTGTAAGCGAGGCCTGATTAACTTTCCTTTGGTTTGTAGGGTTGCATGTTGCTGTGTTTCTGTGCATATTGATAATGATTTGTGTACACTGTTGTGCTGTATGGACTGATTTTGTGCATAGCTGTTGAATGTGGAATATGTTTCTTCTGAGGTAACGTGACTCAAGTAACTTTGTGTTTGACGTTCCTCTCTCCGCTTCACCTCTCTTTACCCTCTTGCTGTGTCATGGATGTACTGGCTCATCATATAAATCATTGTGTCGCTATTTCTTTCACTGTCCTTCTCCTCTGTTGATTTTTTCCTGTCATTGTTTATCATGATCTTCATAACTACCACTGACTCGACATCCGTGCGTGTCCTTTCATTCTCTTGCCCTTTCTTCTTGTTCCCCTGGGGCTAACCTGTTGTCTTTGTCTCCATTCCTCCTTCCCTCTCTTCCTCATCATCATCTTCAGGCTTTGTGAGCTTTGATAACCCAGGCAGTGCCCAGGCTGCCATCCAGTCTATGAATGGGTTCCAGATCGGCATGAAGAGACTCAAAGTGCAGCTCAAACGGCCAAAGGATGCCAACCGTCCATATTAGCCCCGCCACCATATGCCCCTCACCCTGGGGGTGAAGGCCACTGCAGCACACAGGGAATAACAGGTCAAAATGAAGACTGTATGCTCTTGTGTTTGCAGTAAACATCAACATGGCATACTGTAGTATCATGTAAAGACAAGGCAGCAGCTGTATGCCAATTACTGTCACATTTTTTTAGTGCATGCCAATAATATATTTTAAGGAAATGTATGTTTGAAAAACACGTTTTCTTGTTTCTGTTTAAATTAAATGTGGTAATACTAATTTAACAAAGTACACATATACCAAATCTTTATGGTGCCCATAACATTGCAGGGTCAAGCTCAGCAGTCCCTCTCAAAATACAGCTTTTAACTGGCTGTTAAAACAGCACTTTCAGTAGACTGGACTGCACTGTATTCATTAGAGAGAAATGGATAAATCAACAAACAGCAAACTAACAAAATCAACAGCAAAGAGAAAAGCTCCAGTTTAATTCAAGAGCCTCTGCTATAACAATAATCCACAATATTGATCAACAAGAGCATGAAGTTACATTTGAGGAGGAATAGTACCCATGGCCTATACTGTATACATTAATTAACCACAATATAAAAACCACTGAGGGGTATATTTTAAATATTTCGCTACCGGGGATGGGACATTTATTAGGCTGGAAGTGAACAGTCAGTTCTTGGGAACAGTCATGTGGGAAGCAGGAAAAATGATCATAGTAATCTGAGTAACTTTGACGAGGGCCAAACTGTGGTGGCTAGAGAGCTTCAGGTAGATGACTGTTAAAGCCAAGTTAGATCTGGACTGTGCACACCAGTATGTAAAAAAAAAAGGAATCTGTAATTGCAGTACTTGTCTATCATCTATCATTGCAGCTGTTCAGAGACGAGGGCTTGTTTTAACAGTGACAATATTCAGTGTATGAGCTACTTGAGAACTTATGTATGAGAAATATATAATTCAAGTTAGAAAAGCTACTAAAGAGGCAGCAGTGTGTGAAGTGACTTTTCCTTTCTTTAAGAATGTTCTCTCCAGTGCAGTGATAGGAATAAGATTACTCCTCTCTGTGGTGTACATGTATCTCTCTCTCTCTGTCTCTCCCCCTGTCTCTCAAGCCCTCATCTAAATGATGATGGAGAATCAATGCTGTGTCATTAATTTACCCTGCAGATGCCTTTAACTGGGCCGAGTTATTACCTACTTACACAGCTAGTGAGGCATTCCAGGCTGTGTTCTGCTGCGACGCCGCAATACACCTCACGGTGTGGCTCTCACAACAGCACAGAAAAGGCCTGACTTATCAGACAGCTTGTTTCAGTTCTGCTCAATAACTGCTGCATCTTAAAAGTTTCTTATCTTCCAGCCATTGAAAGAACATGCAATCAATTTGTGC
Source organism: Rhabdalestes septentrionalis (assembly GCA_037832545.1). NCBI lineage: Eukaryota > Metazoa > Chordata > Actinopteri > Characiformes > Alestidae > Rhabdalestes > Rhabdalestes septentrionalis. The sequence goes on from JBBMFX010000021.1 coordinate 9,363,315, forward strand.
TGTTTTTCTGCTTCTTTCTGTAGGTTTTATAGAGCTGGGACACACGCTGACAACATGAAAAACGTTAACGAAACACAAAAGAAACTCAAAGGGACAAAGGACGGTGTGGACATGCAGCGATAAGTGTGTGGGACATGTGGAAAGGCCATGGGCGCATGACATCCCAGGAAGCTCAGTGGACATTTAGGGTCTCGGGAGAGCCTCTGCTTTCCACAATCATATTGGACAAATGGACTCCCTTTCTGAGTCTCCACAGCCTGCCCAATTGATTATAGCATCTAGAACCACATGGACGATCATACAGGAAAAAAGACCAACTAAGTAACATCGACTAACTAAAAAAGAACAAACTTAAGCCCCTCAAAAGAGCCTCAGAAGATCCTGACCCCAAGAACAAGACATTAAAGAGGGGGGGAAATGACACTTTTGAAATCCAGAACTTTTAGGGGGAGGGGGGATTATGTAATAAGACACTCGTCTTTAAGGAAACTTTTTAAAGGAACTGTTTTAGAGGAAAACAAAAAAAAAACAAAACACCAACAAACTTTTTGGAAGAGAGAATCCTTTGGAAGGACGTTACACTTCAGGACGAAAAGCTCGCTGTGGTCTGGGGATGGCCATCTTTAACTCGGAGTGCCTGTCCATTTCCGGGGGGAAAGCTGCCACAAAAAGCCGCAGCTGCAGTCCCCCTGGGAGGCTTATCTGTCATTCCTTAGTTGTGTAGGGACCAAAAGACCAAACCTTTTTAATGACAATGGAAAAAAAACAAAAAATTGTAGCTGTAACATGCTCAGACCACTGCATCTCTTTTGCTGTGCCAATCGGTTTAAAGAGTTGTATTTACAAAAAGAAAAAAAAAACAGATATGTATAAGTAGAATATATA
>JBBMFX010000021.1:9364299-9374445 GCA_037832545.1 Rhabdalestes septentrionalis
TATATGAATATATGTATAAATGCATACATATAAATTGCTGATATGCTTTTGAATACTGGCTAAACAATTTCAGTATGGCCCACAGAGGCCATTCACTTCGCTAGTTTACAGTTATTTGAGATGGAAAAAAAAAAAAGTTTATTTTTCTTTCCTCTTCTCATTCTGTCCGCAGTAGGATGATGGGTGCATGGGGAGGGGGGAGGGTTGTTCCATATCACAGCCTTACCTTTTCTATCTCAACATCCTGAACTTGTAGTAAAGAAACCATGGAAATGGTTTGAGCTATACAAACCTGTTTATATTTACCGTACATATAACAATATGTATATGTATTGCAAAACATTGGAGGAATATGTATTCATATATGTGCACATGTCTGGCGTATATATATATGGATACATACGATATTAATCCCAAACATATATGTATTTATATGCATATATTTTATATGTATGTATATATAGAACCAGCTATTCAATACGTAGAACTGTAATTTTTTTGTAGATTTTAGCTGGAGTTTGAACTCACTGCTCTGCTTGGACTTAACAGATGGAAGAAGTCTCATATCTGGCAGCTCCTGAACTGCAGTCATTCCTTTCTGAAAAACATGTATGCCAACACACACACACACACACACACACACACACACAAAGACTAAAACACGCAAATGTGCGTGGCTATGAACAGATGTATATATATGCATAACTCTGCTACTGAAAAATGCAAAAAGGCCTCCTCTCATCTGAGAGTTTAAGGAAGAATCAGGCTTAAGAGAATCAGGATCATTTCCACAGGGGATAAGACAGGGGGGAAATCTCCGGTGTACTCTGCAAACATACACGCTATGTACAAAATTACAAAACCCCACAGGAGTAAACACAATATTGCTCCCCACTTTGGATCTCCTGAGTTAGTTGCATGTAGCGTCGGGTCGCCAGCAGGCTCAGGTGTGATTTGTCACCTGGCGCCTCCGACATCAGCACTGTGCTCCGAACACTGCTAAACGCCATTCACTATAATGATGTCAAACTCGCAGAGGCACCACTCTTTCTCAAACCTTACAGCTACTGCAAGTAAGCCTTCAAAACATTCGTCGACATGAAACATCTGTAAAACTAACATGCTAGTCATCTGCTCCGGCGTACTCGCTCTCAACCCAAGGGACATGTCACTTGGGGTTACAATTAAGTGGGCATTATATACACGTTTTGCAATGGTATCGTTTCACCCTACATCGACAGTGTGTTTACAAGTGCTGCTCAAAGAGCTCAAATGTATTTTGCTAGGATAGCTTTTGCTCGGTATTTAGGGCTAAGTTTGGGAGACAGAGTTTTACATTTCTAGATTATTGCTATTTAGAAGGTAAGAAACATTTATGATTTTGATTAGGTCATATTTTGCATCGAACTGCTGTACTATACAGATGATATTGTAAATATTAATTCCGGGTTGAATCACTTTACTGCCACAGTGAAGTGTCTGTACACTGAGAATAGATTAATCAAACATGCTTCATTTTGGAAGGAACTCAAGATGTAAAATCTGAACTTATTTTACCTGCAGACAGACTCCAAGAATGTTGCATTCTATATTCTAGACCTCTCCAACTCATAGTCATTCATACGCCAAGAAAGCTCGCTATTACTCAAAACAACTGTATTAGGAATGCCTACCTTGCTTCGTCTCTGCACGTCTTCTATCATTCCGTCTCGCTTTCTGCCGACTCTCCTTGTCCCTCTCACCCTGTCTCTCCATGCAACGTTTCGCCTTTGTTATCCGACGTTTCAGCAACAATTGTTTACATGATCTGAAAATGTATGGTTGACAAAACTACCAAGAAACAGAGCAGAAGTTTTATTATATATAAATATATACATAAACTAATGAATATACTGTAAATGTTTTTTCGTTTTTCTTATTTTTGGCTCTGTATATAGGTTTGCATATTTTATAGGACTTTTACTTCTCTCTACAAGGACTTGATGATTATGAATCTTTCAACTTTAAGTTATGATAAAAGTAAAAAATATATAATCTGGTGATGAATCAAACCAGGTGAACTGTAGTAGTCATTAGCATGGTTAGCGAGTGCAAGGCCCAAGTATTAATGAGGAGGGCATCGAATTCAACTGGAAAAAAAATGTACATGTATCACAATCTGAAGTGTTGCCAACATGCTTGTTTGTTTATTTATTTGTGTATTTATTTAATTGAATTTTTTGAATTTTTCTTTTTGCAGTGTATCAACAAAATTGATTTCCCAGTGTTGTTTTTAATTCATTTTATTTTTATTTTTAATTTATGAAACATGAGTATGTGTTTGACATTTCAAATGAAGCCATTTTTAAATATCTATTTTTTTACATGTTTTATATTGTGGGACACAATGGAACAATGCTACTGGCAGAGTCAGGGTCTACAACTACTCTCTACTTGAGAACGTAGAACATGCTTACGACTGATGTTGTGTTTCTGCTGTTTGAACCGTCTACTGTTCTGATCATTCCGCTGATCTGAGATCTGCTCTAGGCTTTTCTCCCACATGTAATTCCACCTCTCCAACTGAAAACGAACAAAAAACAATCTGCACTAATCCATCCGTCATCTCAGCTGCTCGGACTGCAAAAGCAGATTTATCGTCAGATTTATAACTATTTCAAAACAGTCTGAAGTACAAGGGAGTAGCAAATGGGAGGCCACAGGCCGAGCTGTAAAGTAAAAAAAAAAAAAAGAAAAGAAGAAAAAGAAAAAAAAGGAGAAAGGAAAAAATGAACAATATTTTAGACATTTTGTCGAGAGTGCTGGGTGTCGTGTGGATTATTGCCAAGTCCATCACAATGAGAGAGAGCTATTGGCAGAGTGCTTTAACTGCTCCTGCCCTGTACCTCTGAACTGCGCATTTCCCTGGACTCTCGTTTTGTAATTTTACTGAATGATGCGTCTCAGCTTAGCCCAATAATAAAGCACAGTCTAGAATAAACCAGCGTTATGCCTTCCCTATTTTTTGCTGTGTTTTTTTATACTAGCTTTTTTATGTGGTGTTTTATCCCTCTGTTCTTTTCACAGGATGTTGCCTCTGCCGTTGCAGACAGAAGACAATTCAAACGAAGGGACTACACAAGTGCTATTTGTGTTAGGTGGAATCATACGATCCTTTCTAAACTTACGTTCATGTTCAACAAAAGGTTCAAATAGCCAAGGGAATCCAGAGTAAACTACTTCTGCATGAACATTTCACATTTTACTATTTTTATGTTCTTTTTATGTTCTATAATTCTGATAGGCTGAAAAAAATAATCAGAAACAATATGACATGTTTTGATCTGATCCCATTCTGATATCAGCAGAAAATGTTTGATCAGTTACTGAAAAAATCTAAAAAATGCAATTTTAAATATCACATGTTAGCTGTGTATCCCTTCCAGCTGCTTGTAGAATACTTGAGTAGAATGACAGCGTACATTTAAAAGCTTAAGCAAAAAAAAAAACTTTAAACTTCATTCTACTCCTTAGATTTAGCAGATGTTAAGGAAGAAATATAGGATTGTATTGGCTGTTTCAAAGTTTCAGAATCAGCATCAGAAGGGGGATATATCTGCATAATAATAATAATAATAATAATAATAATAATAATAATAACAAAACAACAACAACAATAATATTAAGAGCAAGAACAACAACAACTGAGCTACTCAATAAATACATGTTTATTAGAATTACATTTTTAAAAATGAAGCCATTCAAGAACAAGAGAAGTCACAAAGGCCGTAATTACTTTGGCGTAATCTGAAAATTAAGACACTTACAAAGGCATCATAAAACCAATTTAAGACCAATGATAGAAAGAGGCATTAGAAGAGCAGGAATGATTAGAAAGCACTGAAGCGTATTTGTGCCCTGTGGCTAGCTGTAAAGCAAGAACTAAACTGCATGTACAGAATTAACAGGCTTACTAAACTCTCGTCAAAGTCACAGTGAGTCACTATGCTCACTTTTCAGCAGATGAAAAAAATATCTTCCAGAATCTGACTCTCCTCCAAGTCCTGCTGTGATTGCTGGTTTTGGCCTGGGGTAGAAAGCAGGGACCTGTGAGGGGGGCAGACAGAATTGAATGGCTGCCGAGGGGCAGTAAAATTCCTGTGGACAACAGGACTGCTCCTGCTTCTGCTGGGGTTTCTAATTGGGCTGAATATGTCCAACAGCTCAACCACAGACAAATCCAACCTGCAGGAGAAATGGAAGAAGGTTCAGCAAATGTTTCTATACATCATTTTACAGCCGATTGTGTTATTACTATACATTTTACAGTTTAACTTAAAAACAGCTGGCTAGGTACATGCAGAAAAAAAAACCAAATTGGGACATTCAAATTATTTTTTTAAATAGATTGAGTGCAGTTTTCTTTTAGAACACTGACACATAATGGTCCATAATGGCTTAGTGAAAACATGGTTTCATACATTTCTTCAATTTATAAAAAATGTAAACATTTAAAAACACTAGCTGCATAAGTATTCACACCCTACGCTATGACACTCAAAACTGAGGGAATTGTCTGTAGAGCTTGTGATTGCTGCTAAAGGTGCTTCAACAAAATATTAAGCCATGGGTGTGAATACTTATAAAACACTGGATTAACAAGCTGTTGGCAATAAACTAAATTGTGCATCTTTCTAAAAAGGTTTTTGCCTTGACATTAAGGGGTACTGTGTGTAGATCTTTGAGGAAAAACTACACTCAATTTTATTTTAGAATAAGTCTTACATTTCAGTGCATCCATAGTGGTAACAACATGCATGGACTTACTACTGGCCAATAATACATTGTATTTGTATATACACGCACAAGTATTGAGGTACACGTTCCCACAGAGCCATTAAATGCAATCCAACTAGAACAGCGGATTCACAAGTTACTTGGTTAACTTGAGTGGTTTATTTTCTAAAGAAGGAAAAGGGAAATCTTACTAAATCATTATGTAGAAAGCAATGCGTTTATAAAGGTTAAATTGGCATGGACTAATATGGGAAATGTAGGCCCAGTCATGCATCACATTTTTTCATATACTTTTCTGCAGATTCCAATACACATGCTAATTCATAAACTTTGGTAGGATTCGGACTACATTGAACTTCTAAAGAAACACTACATTTATTCTCTATACTTTTGTATGTATGAATATGGACCAGCACCCACTAATCATTTTACTCTTCCAGAGTGCAGTGAATATGATTAAATACTGGTTTGTAATCTAACTGAAATCTATTCAATTGTAACTACTTAAAAAATTCTCAGCTGAAGTTAATATGATTGTCACCATTTGTAGTACAAAGCATGAAATCTGCATGTCTATGTAGTCAAAAGTTAGCACAAACACATTAAAACATATCTTGTTATAAGCTACAAACACTTGCTCATCAAAATGGCAGAATGAGCTAATTTCCTAGATCTCTAAATTTACAAGCATTCATTATAGTAGAGTGTGATAAAATACTTTAAAATAAGAGAAAGAGAAGTGCCCCCTCTTCCTTTAACCAATGTGTAAAACAACATCAGCATTCACATGTCGAGAATTCAGCAAAAGCTATGGTTTGTACCTTTCATGGTTTGTTCAAACTGAGCGTAGAAGCATCAACAAATCTTTCTTTTTATTTATTTTGCATATTAGTGTCTCTCGAGAAATAAAGCATCTATTTTATGCTTCCCGCAAGAGCCAGTAATAAAAACTACATTGGTATGAACACTTACTGTCTCACAAAGTATGCTCCACACCTTCAATATAAAAATGTAAAACATTCATAAAGAAACACCTGTACAAAATACTGTATCATATAATTTCATGTTGTGAACCCCTTCCAAAAGTACAAGAATCTGTAACTTACTATAAGCATAACAAGTGACTGAAATGAAAATCTGACAAGTGACTTATCTTCAAACAGTCATGTGCACAGAGTTGAACCACAGTGGGAGGGATAAAGGATAAACCGACTGCAAAACTATGGAATGACTACTTCCTAGATATATGAGAATATAATATTCAACCCTTATAAGCATAAATGAAAGAATGATAGGTTGACATTTGCATCATACCTATTCAAGAACCATATAAGTATTTTCTTTATTTCTATGAGAGGATTTATTAGCTCATGGTAACATAATACAAAACTACATATCTATGGGAAACTAGAGAGAGAGACTGTACAAGTGACTGAAGGAAGAAAGGGCTGATGGTTGATAGGGTGGGACTTCGGCCATGCTTCCTCTCGAAATGTGAGAATTTGCATTTTTATTTGTTGATTTAGTTAACGGACAGGCCTCTCAAACAGCCATCCATCAACAGACGACACCGCCAGTATGAATAATGCATCACTTACCGGCGGTCACAATTTATAACAAGGCAAGGAGAGTATCGTTTTGGCGGGTGGGGGGTGTCAGAGTTAGGAGGACATTGCTGAAGAGAATGCTAATGCATCAGGAAGGCATATCTAACTAATATTTTCAATACATTTCATGAGGTTTGCTGAAAAGTGACCATGATACATTAATATCATTTAAGGGAAGGTCTTGCTAACCCCTAGTCTTCATCTACCAACCGAGTCCCGAGTTCACAAAAACCTGACAATGTGGGCAAATGTACAAACCAGAAAAGCTCCAATTCAGAGCAAAGGGTGTGGAGAGATTGTGAGGGGGTTTCAGGCCCTGCTTCAGTAAAGTCAAACAAAAGACTGGTTATCAGCTTCCTCTTCGTCTGAGCCCCGTTATTTTACCACTCTCATTAAAAATGTCCGTCATGCTCGAGCGCTCCTTTCATTTGCAGGCCAAACAGTAATATAAAAATCCTAAACCGGCAAATGCTGACAAACCGCATGTCAATTTCCTTCCAATAAATAGCAGGCAAAAGGAAGAGTGGTGCGCAGAGCCCATTGGCAGAAGAACACGCATTACTCACTGGCTCTATCCAAACCACCCCCAATATTTTGGTAATTTACAAAATTAAAAAACAAACCCACCCCCATAAAAGAAGCCAAAAGTGGTGGAGTTCAATTTCAAGAAAATGTTGCTATAGTTCACAAAACGAGACAGACATCGTTCGATAGACATGTGGCAGCAGCTCTGGACAAAAAAAAGAAAGCAAGCTGTAAAGAAACTTTTTCACATGTTTTGACTCCTTAAAATCTGCTATATTTTTATTGAAACACTTCACTTATAAGATGCATATCTAAGAGTTGGCTAACATGCTTAAATTATTCAGACCCTTTACTACCCCGCACGCAGTCTTAAATGAAAGAAACGGCTACTTGCTATTTCCATATTAAAATGTGTACATGCCCACTGTCCTATTTTCTATGTCGTTCGCTTCATATTAACTTTATTGACAAAAGCAATTTCGGTTTCACATATTTTACAGTGTATGGAAAGATCATTAATAATTAAATGTATTCAAAAATACGAAAAATAAATGATTAGATAAAAATACTCAGATCAGATTTACCTATTTTGCTCCACTATTCATGTTTTAATGATGGAAATATTGAGTAATGGATGAGTGCTCTCTCTTACCTTTCAGTTTAAGTACTCTAGGGATCTTGAAATGGATTACACAGACAAGGAGACTGGTTCAAAGTATGACACATAACATTCAGATATTCCACAACTCACATAATCTCTAATAGTCTCCTAGTTCTACCAGTGGCCAAGAAAGGGATCACCGTATGAAGATACCCAATAGCTAACTTTCAAACCTGAGTACATCTACCCAGCTGCTTGGCCAACACAAAGATCCTGCCTCTCACAAACACAAGTCCTTAAAATGACAAGCTTCATTGATTTCCTCAAATAAGATTCACCATTGAATAATGCAAAAGAAGCCCTAGGATGTTGGACTAAAATAAAATGTTTTTTGGCTATACAAAAGCTTACTTTCTGCAAAGCTTGTTAGTTTAAACAGCGCCATGTCAGTGGGGTTTGGGCCGCCATCAGGATTACACTATTCACCAAACTACAATCTCAAACCTTAATAGAATATGGTTTCTAGGCAGCTAGAACTATACAGGGAAAAAATTCAAGTTAAAACTGGGGACAAAAAATTCCAATTATAAAAATCTGTCATTTATTCCCTTTCTAGGTCAATTCAAGCATGTATAAATAAACTGAAATGGGGAAATGAAGCTTTTGTTACGATCCTTGTTCCAATTATAGCACATAAAATTCACTACTGGGTCACAAATATATTTCATTACAGTGAAATGAGGATTTGAATGTGAAACAACCTCTCAAAATTTAAGGGTCCTGCTGATCATTAACGAAGACATCTCAGCCCGTGTACTGAATAGTACTCTTTACACTACACATAAATGTGGAGTACAAATGATAATGAGAAATCCCTTCCCGGTCAGTTTTCTCATTCCCAGTGTATACCATACATACAAATAAGACCACATGCAAACTAGCCCAATTCATGTAGCTTCAGTAAAGCCAGACTCGGTCATCAAAGCAAAGAGAAAATTTTGCATTCATGCAAAATATTCACAATACATATCACTGAAAAAAGGCAATTAGTTTTTCCAGACAGTATATATTTTTTTTGGAATCATAAAATAGCAAGAACTCTTTACAAATGACTTACAAATATTCTGCATTTTTTTGGAGGACAGCATACTGTGCGAGACATACTTGGGCTCACACAGAGGGGGTGGAAAAAGACATGCTGTCACATTAATTACCTTTCCACGTTAAAGGGAAACGGTAATGAATTTCCTTCCCTTTCACAGAGTGTGTCTCGCACTAGCGGTCAGTGATTCATTCTCTGCCTCTCTCTTTCTCATTAAGTGGGGGAGGCTGTGCGTTCCCGGCCTGGGCTGAAGAACTCTGTTCAATTACACCTGCTGCTGAGGCCTGCTACGCCAGCTAATGGGACTCAGCTTGGCTCCTGTCAGCCTCAGAGCTAGCCGGCAAAAATCTTCATTTAGCTCATCAAACAGCGCCTGCATCACACTCTGACCAGTCTCCTGTCCTTTTTTGCTATCGTCTTCCTTCTTTCCTTATGTTGTTCACCCCATAAAATACTCCCTCACAAATCATTCCATTTTCTTCATATGGGTAAAACATGTATATCATAGAAACAACACTTCCTCAACCACAATTAATACACACACTTGCCTCTCTGCAGCAGGAAAAGACTCCCACTGTGCAGTTCCGCCAGAATTCCCATCTTTCTAATCTCTGTTCACTCACTCCAAAATTGAGCTTGGTAAACTGTATTTTTTCACATGGGCCTTTCACTGGATTTTTTAAGTAGTTCTGGATTTTGCACATCACAATAATCTCTCCATTGCTGAGGGATTCCAGAATGGCCAAGGCGTTAAGAGAACAAATTAAATGTATTGCTCATTCAAAGCCACTTTCCTTCTTCAAAACCAGTCGTACAGCATCCTTACACAGGACAATAATAATTAGAAATAATTTAAAACAAATTGAATTTTAAAAATCCAAATAAAACAATTACGTAGAAACTTACTGACTCATTTTCAGCAGAAAAGAGACATTTGACAAGAATTACTTCTTAAATGTCATTGACTTACTTAAGTTTACGCACCCCTGGTCAAAATAGCTAAATTAGAGTAAGTGGCAGCACACAAAGAAGTGGCTGTGTGGACACAGTTTACTTTTTACAAGGAACATCTGATATGTAACTCATGTTCACTGTTCATTGTCAAGAGGTGGAACAGAGTACAAGGACAATTGTAGGTTTGAAAATATGACATCCTGATCAATAATCAGGACGAAGCAAAACAGAAGCAGAAAGGAAGGTTCATGCAAGCAGAGACACCATCTGTAGCCACAGGTTTATGAAAGGACAAAAATCAGAATTAATACAACTAATAACTAGGAGTAGGCGGTACAAATTAGGGCTGGGTAAAAATAAATAAATTCACGGGTCAAGTCTCGGTGAAAAAAATACGATATCGATTAAAACGTTCACAGATCGATCTATTCCTGTCATCTAGGGCTACCCCCGACTAAAGATATTCCTAGTCTACTAACACTCCCGCATTTTAGCGATTAGTCAAATAATCGTTCGTTTATGATATTAATATAGTAACTTGCGTATATACAAGGAAAGGTACAGTCCAATGGGCTCGGCTC
>JBBMFX010000021.1:9374545-9385020 GCA_037832545.1 Rhabdalestes septentrionalis
GGGATTTTATTTCTTATTCTTGGTTTGTGTTTGTTTGCCACAAAACAAAACAGTTGTCTCCAGACGAGGCTTAAAGAGGCACGGCAGCGGACTGCCGAGAAAAAACACAGTGACGCAATGACAGCAATCACCAATCAGTAACCTCCAATGTGTACACGTCATTATATGGTGCTTTTCCACTGCCTGGTAGCTGTAGTTTCATTTTGAACGCGCTAACATCATGCTTTAGCATTTTCTGTCATATCGAGGCACGAGATCGCGTTGTTCTCGCGTTGCTTTGATGTCATACACTGACTGCGCAGCCCCTGACTGAGTAACTTCACGTGATTTTTTTTTTGCGACTAATGAAAATGTATTCGACCAAGCCTTCTTCATATTGACTTACGTTTAGTCGACTATTTGGGGGCAGCCCTACTGTCAACTGTGCACTACTTCTCACGACCGTGTTTTTTTAATGTCTTTAACCAGTTCTGGTCAGTTTTAACCCTGCCATAGGTATTTTTATTCAACCAAATTTACAGTTGTTCAGCAATTTTCGTGGCTATCATTTCACTGTCAAATAGACATTTTCAAAACAGGGCTAACTCATTAATTGTTATGAACTTAAGAATTTAAATAAAACCTTTAAATTATTTTATTCCTAAATTCGTGACTCTCCCTCTCTCTCTGTTCCTCAAACACACACACAATTCTACAAGACTTAAATGTATTCATATGCAGAAGTTGTTTTAATTTAAATACACAATACTAAAATAATGGATTGGATAAATTATAAAATAAACACTTATTGGAAAATTTTACTGTCCACAGGTAATATTGTAGTACAGTCAGTCAACATAGGGTTATCCTCCACTAAAGTCAATTTATAATCATGCCAAACTAGCATTAACACAAATAAATCTGTAAATAAATCGATATAGAATTGAATCAGATCGAGAATTTAATCAGATCCTGACATTGTAAATCAGATTGATTCAGGAAATCGGCAACTATACCCAGCCCTAGTCTAAATGTTATGTGGTATAAACGGTATGAATTTGGCCAACAGCCATAGTTTTTGACTATACCGTCCTACCGTGAAAGTGCATGTTCATGTTATCAAGCTGCGCCTGTTGGTCAAAAGCATGCAGTTTAAACATGGGGGGAGGAGGAGGTGCTTCCTAAATTATATTCTCTCTCTTCTGGATGAAGGCGCCTGAATAAGGCGTTTTTCCGACATTCGTGGTGAGCGTGGACTGAGCGCCGAGCGTTTTTCTGCTCACTGGAGCGAGTCCCAGCGTCCACACGAGCATTCAGCCCTGTAGCTCTGCCAGAATCCTCTCCTGCCTACGGCACCAAAACAGGAGGATTTTTAAAACAATAATGTTGATTGTAAGTTTTAACAAACAAAAAAAAACGTTTATATATGGCCGACTTGTAAACAATCTAGAGATAATAATTGCTGCCCCCACATGCGAATACGCCAAACTACACATCGGGCTGCAGGCTGGAGTTAAACTTTCAGACGAGCCCAGTGTAGCGCTACACTGAAATCAATCAAGCGCAGATGTAAAACGCAACAAAAACACCGGTGGCTTTCAAAGCGCATTAATTTACCCAAGATTCAAACATCCATGTGGACGAGGCCTAATAGCGAAGAGAGCGAGTAAAAGTAATTTGTTTTATCACCTCAAATGAAGCACGTTTTGGAAAAACTGCACCCTCCACAATATTGGTGCAACGGATCAAAAAACTCACGGTTCGAATCGGGTCACGGTTTTAAGTCACGGATCGGATCAATTTTCGGATCAACAAAAAAGGGAAAAAAGACAAGTCAAATTTAACTCTCCATTTATTTAAGTATTTTTGCCAATTAAAAAACATTCCACGCAATTATATAAAAACTAATTAGGTTGCAATATACGGCATGGTAATTATTTAAGGTATCAATGCTTCTTACTTTGAACATGGAGAATTAAATAAAAACCACGTCAACTTATATCCACATCATCAACAAAGAAGAAAACAAGCAAAGCAGATGGGCGCTTAACTTAAACATTTTTCCCAAACAGACGAGGATGTCTACATTTTCTGGGGAGACTCTCACACAGGGGGCTTTTTATGTCCAGTTCACTGTGATGTAATGAGCGGTCCCTGTCACGTAACTTTCCATTGCCCACTGTGGTGGTTTTGTCCACCATTTATCCACCAGCCATTCCCATCAAAATATTTAAGGGGGAAGCCAAAATGCTCCCATACATGAGATCTACGTGATGCTGGAGGTTTCTCGAGCTCCTCTGCTCCTCCACTTGGACCGCTATCGCTTGACACACTGACACACACCATACAGTGGAACTTGCCGAACTGAGGAGGAAGTTCGGTTCGCATCACGGATCAACAGCAATCAGTTGCACAACTATTCCACAAGCGCCCAGTCAGTCATGGTGAAAGAAAAAGTTGGCAGACTGATATTTTAAAAGCACTTTCTAAAGCACTCCCAATTGGAGAAGGACCGATATTACTGTCTTACAGTGTAGAGGTGTGTTTCAGAAGACTCAATCCACGTTACGAGCTACCAACCACAAAAACTTCAGACAAAAAGGAAATGCCCAAAATATATGACAAAGTTACACATCTTTAAAATTACTTGAAACATTTTGTCACTTTTAAAAATAAGTTCTTAAAATTGCATTCTAGACTTTTTTGAAGAGTGTTTATTCTGCTACAATGCATCTGGTATGTGAGACAAACATGTATATGTATATATATGTATATGTATGTATTGCCTCTACTTATCAGACTCACTGTAATAAATGTATGGTTAAAAATATTTGGTGCTGGGACATACAGAACATGACTTTTCAGGGGGGGCCAGCCATGAAAATCCATTCCATAATCTGGGGGATTGACAATAAATGCCCCGTGTAATAAGAAAGAAATTGCTTGGGTTAGTTCTTATTTGTAATAAATCGTGTCGCTGTGAGAACTAAAACATAAGTTCAATCGTGCAATGTTGCTGTTTACTAAATATGTGAATGAGTAAAAACTACTTAAATTAAGTAACTGTGCCTGTAATTGTCAGCTTACGCCAAACAGCGTGCGACACTTGCGGCTTAAAATCCGGTGAGGCTTGTACAAGTAAAAAATTGGTTTTATTTCTAAAATTAGAGCGTGCGGCTTTTAATCAGGTGTTTTTTTTAGTACATTTTACCCAGCCCTACTAATAACCATCAATGACAGAAACAGTGAGGGCTGTAAATGCTGAATTGCAACATTCCCATGGTTATTTATTTTTCAATAAAATTACTAGTTGCCCATACCCAAATGCGCAATATGCCAAGACAATACTATGAAAATCAACAGCAACTTCGTTCCATCCAAGAAGTAGATCAGCACATCCAACTTATCAGTTTAAGTGGAATCAGGTGAGATTCTGCTCAATTTTTTTACCTACAATTTTCAGAGGGATTCGTAGATACTGGACACACATTAAAAGTGTGAGTAAAAATCTGCAGACCTAGACCACCATGCACTTAAAACTAAATTAAATATGTCTACAGACTTTCAGTGTCTGTCTTTTATCAGCTTTATAATGCCTTGTCTAAGGTTTAACTTGCTACAGACTAAATAAGTGAAATAGTTTTTGTGACATCATAAACAACTGATTCAAAGATTGGCAGTTTTGTTTCCAAATACAACTTTGTGAACTGAGGAGTAAATGGTACATTTGAGTAAAAACCATATACAGGTCTTTTATTGTGAGTGTGAGCCTAACTTACCTGGGTGCCTCAGGAGTTCTGGCAATGCTAAGGGGCAATGCCACAGGAGAATGAGGCTTGTGGAAGCTCTGAGAATGAACAGGAGAAGTGGCCATATCCTTGGTGATCACAGAGAGTTCTTCAATGATAGAGAACCAATAATCATTCACATGAATCTTTGTTCCATTGTATTCCAGCTACATAAACGCATGCATTTATCGTACTTTGTGAATCTACTTCCTCAGGAGGTAGAACGTGCCCACTGCATTTCCATGGCTGAACATCATTTAGAGGCTGTCTGACATCTCCCAGCAAGGTCTGTAGACCTCCCTCTTTTCCTTTGCTGCAGGATCAAACGGGGACCAACAAAGAAAGATAGAGAGTTCTGTTTTCAGAGAAGCCTGGTGGTATACACCCCCCCGCTGCACATGTATTCCCTGAAATAATTACTGAAGCTGCATCTGAATTTAGTTTTGTCATTTGCCAAGGCAAAAAAAATGTTGAGACTAAAAACTTTTACTGTGTGTAGCAGACTCAAACTTTTTTTTTTTTACACCTGTTATAAGTACAGTTTACCTTTGTGAATCAGTTGTGGATTGAGGATCTTCACTAAGTCGAACTCCAACACAGGACTTCTCTAATTCTGGTGCAGATGCCTGCTGAAACCTGAAAACAATTGTGGTGTGGTGCTTATCAAGAGATTCATTAGGGAAATAACATAAGAACTAAAGTTTGTCAGCTACTTTGCCATACTTGCTGTAGTCAAGACGTGACTGGCTGAGCTCCTGGTTCTGTTTTAGCAGTCTTTCTTCTTGCTGAGCAAGCCGTGCCTGCAGTCTCTCTCTTTCCAGTTCCAGCTGTTTCTTCTGAAGTAACAAATGCTGCCGTTTTTCCACCCAATCCTCCCCGCCAAAGTGGGGTAATGTACTGCTGAGCTCTACCCTACCCCTGTTGCTATTCCCTGGTCCCAAGTCATGACTTAAGTCTCTAGGCTCTGTGGCACCATGTGGTCCCACAGCAGAATTGGCCAAATGTTCTCTTTTTGAATGTCTATCTGGTCCATGCTCACTCCTTGCTCCTTCTGGACACTTGCGGGCATCTATGGTGCACCCATCATAGCCACTACTGCCTTGCTCACAAGGTAAGTGCACAGATACTGGGTCACTATAGAACCCTCCTAGAAAAGGCTGACCACAATTTACTGACAATATTTTGCCCCCCTTGCTTCCAGAAGATGGGAGATCCAAGTACGAGCCATCCAGAGCAGCCCTCTTCCCTTCCACAGTCCTTGGTCTGCGGAGAGCTTGCTCATTGCTGGCAACCTGTAAAGAGTTGAAAGTAAAGAGCTGACTTCATTGTCATGCAGCATTAAAATGGTCACAAATGTAGGCTTCACTAAAAGGTGAGCCAGTATTGATAGATTCTCTACCTGTAAATGCAACAACTCAAGGTCATCCAAACAAGAGATAAACATTAAGGGCAAAGGGGAAACGTCTGCCTTGAAGAGGACTGGAGTGGGCTGCTGACTAATTCAAGAGGAGGTCGTGGAGCATGCAAACATGCATTACTCACAGCCAAGGTTTCAGAGAGGACAGACTGATTTTTTTTCTCTTTACTACAGCAGTGTAAAAAGGCAAAAGGTGAACCGAGTCTATGCTTTCACTAATGAAATTAGCACTTTTCTCAAAAATGCCCAGCTGTAGACTTGCAGTTTCCCTTATTATACCATTACTTAAAAAATATATGTTATCAAGATGCACAGGTGAATCAATTAATCATTGTACTGACTGAGTATCCAAGAATTGTATTAAGTATAGTATGCATAACTGAAGATCTGTGGTAGAGGGGAAGCTAAAAGATCGGAGAGATTTGATTAGATTGTTGGACATTCTAGGCAAGTACATGTTGTTTGCATTCATGGACACAACCTTAGAAGTTTACCTTGGAGCGAGAATGAGACTGATTGAGGTGGGCAATGGACTTGTTGAGTTTTTCCTGCTGCTGGGAAAGGTACTGCTGATAAAGTCCCAGCAGTTCCTGGCACTCCCTGTACTGCTGCTGCAAGCCTGGAGCACAGGTCAAGGCGCAACACATGCTGTATAACTCCACTACTGTGTCCACTTAAGACTAAAACCACTCTGCTCTCCAGCCAGACAAACCAATCTGCTTTCCTCCACTGTGTGGTTGCCTGCCAAATGCTGAGGAAGCAATAGATAGAGTACAGTGGTAAATAAAAATACACAAATAAATGGGTGGTAGTAGCCTAGTGGGTAAAACGCTTGCCTGTGAACCCGATTACCACAAAGTTTCAGGTTCGAGGCCCCACTTTCTATCAGTGTGTCCTCGATCAAGACATTTAACCCTGATTTTCTGGGACAGGACAACAACCATTATGCTTAATCAATAATAAAAACAGAAATGATTATTATCTGCCGCTATGAAAGATCAAATGTGAGGATTGTAGAGATTGCATTTTCATTGATAAAACGAACTACCATGAATTTACCAAGTAGGGTAGTTTAAAATAATGCTAAAAATGTTACTTTCATCCTTGCATCCATACTAGTTCATTCTAGTAACATGCTAAATACAAAAGCACAGCAAGAATAACAGTGTTTTATTCCCATTCATCAGAAATCATATGGGGGCTGCTGGTTCAGTACATGTCCATGTCCATCTGCATGGATCTATAGAGAATTCATGCTGTAAAAAAGTATTATAAATATAAAACTATTTTTTCTTGCTTAGACTAGTGCGTTTCCTACTCTTGAATAAGCATAAAAACATAACATGTTTATTTGAAGACAGCACGTAGCCTATACTTTCAGAGGATGGATGGGGGTGTTAAGAGATCTTCCCATGAGGACTCTGTAGCAGTACTGCCCTCAAGTTAGGAAAACAGATCAGTGGCACAAGGAGGCCCCTAGTCCAATCAGACCTACTATAGCTTCTGGCATTAGAGCATCTATGACTGAGCTGGAGCAGCCAGCGCCTGCAGTCATGTTTGTGACTTTGTGAAAAGTGCAGACAGAGAGAAAAAAAAAGAGTGTAGAGACACAGGCATTACTGAGGAGAGATAGCAGTTTCTTTGGAGTGCAGGCTTCACAGACTCCTCCATCTGGGTCTGGCTGGCATGGGGAACTGGCAAACACACTGCAGCGACTAGAACAGAACAGATCTGGAGCAGAACCACTGCCACACCAGGTGAGCCAGCTAGTGACAGCATGACACAGCCAGCTCAGCGTCTCACTTTGCCTCTCCCACTCTCGTTTATATAGACACACAAACAAATAGCTACTTTTAAGTTTCTGCACCCAAAACACTTCAACATTAATTTACAGGTGAACTGCATTTCCCTAGATGTAACGGATGAGCCACTGGTCAGTTTGGAATGTCCTTATTTCAAATGATTATGGATTTTTTGCAAAATACTCACAACACATTACATCAATACAGAGCCTCACAAATACATGTTTTCCTGCCTGGCGATGACAAGCTTCTGATTGTTCGACAGGAGGGCTGGGCATAACCAGATACATTAATATATTAACGTTAGGATGTGCAAGAAATGCACAGCAATCTGGAGCGACTGGAGCGCAACTGATAAGATTCTCTCCTGCACCCCCCACAATCCTGGCACCTCTGTTGGCTGCCCGCCAATCGGAGCTGGCTTCACGGGCCCTACATCAGGAAAGAAAAGCTGGAGCGATGGCTTCTCCTCCCCCATCCAAAAATACACAAAATCAGAGCTTGCATTCGATATTTCAGACAGGCGCTGTCAACATGATTCACTCCCCTGTCAGCTTGCACAGAAATTAAATAATGAAATCTACCTCAAGGTGGAACAAACTCTCACCGAAGAGAATATTTTAACAGCCTTTGCTCTGTGCCAAGTAGGGCTAGCCTCTGTGTGCGTTTGGGCATGTGTGGGCAGTGAAGCAAACTGACAGGAAGCAGTTTTACACTGCTATTTTAAAGAAAATAACTTCTTTTTTTTTTTTTATGTGGAAATATTTTTTGTTGTGTCCAGTTATAATGTGCTAAAAAAGTAATTACTCAAAACAGTTTGTGTAAGTTGGTTCACATTAGAAAGTTACGGCCCACTAAAGGACAAGAGGACCAACAAACTCATAACCAGGCAAACAAACTATTACAAAAGTGGTTTTAGAACAGCAATTCATCAATGCTATTCAAAACGCTGCGATCCCAACTTGAAGAAGATTAATGATATTGATGAATGCATTCAATTTCCTCTTTGTGTCTTCTATAGCGCTTGATGTAAATTTTTCAGAGGAACAAAGTTAGCGCCGCTCTCTGTAATGGAATCTACTGCTCAGAGACGTGGTGCAGAATGCCAAAGAGATATTTGATAAAATTCTAATTTCATTCTATACATGAGCTTTAAATTTCATCCTGCAGTACAGAATTTAATGATTTTGTCCCCCACACGCTCCTATCCAAAGAAGGGAGATATCCCCTTGATAACTGTAGTCTTGGCAGATGAGATAGAGCCAATTGTTCTGAAGATTATTTTACACAAGCCTCCTTAAGTGAATTTGCCTCTCGCCTTCCTTTAACCTTTTAGAACAGTCTGAAAAGCCAGTGTCTCTGCAGTGCCTTAGGAGTTCCAATATCCTCTGAGGGCTTTCGCAGAATTTGTTTTAGACTAAAATCTCTTTTTAATAGAGTTTAAAAGTTTAGTGCAAATGCCAGGCTTTGAAGCTAAAGTGCATTTGATTGTCTTGTGCACACCTAGCTTCTGAGCTTGGGTGCTAATTTTACAATTTAGCAGTTTTTGCTCATCATATTTTGTGACGCCATGCAACACCAAACATTTTTTTACCATGTCAAATTGCCAAAAACTGTAAAACTGCAAAAAAGGACGAGGGATAACTTTAAGAGGTCTCTGGTGTTCCAAAAAAATAATGAGTTAATCAATAAGAATACCTTTCCCACCAGTAAGCCATGCCAGCAAGATATTTACTATTTTAATACAAATAAATAGAGAGAAAAAAAAAACAACATACAAAATCAATGTTAAGAACCCTCAACTACCAAGGCTTAAGTAGCACACTAATTTAGAATGTTCAAACACACTGGAAATGACAGCAGAACATGATTTTAAGGGTAATGCAAAATCTGCATACTCATACCTAAAAAACACGCCGGCAGAAGTTAATTCTTCTACATAAATATGAGAGAATTCAACAGGGTTTAAATTGGCATCCTAACCTAGTTTTCTGAAAGGAACATGACATTACTAACTAAAACAACAATGCCCCCTGCAGTGAAACAATAAGTATTACACCAGCTCTTTTGGTCAGTAAGTAAATGTTACAATACACAAAAGCTGTCAATTCACCAGTGCCAACAATTGCACCTATTATAGACCGAGATAAGCAACTCTTGCAAAAAATCATGCCTACCTGGCTTGGCTTGGTTTGCTTACCCAAAGAGCATCAATTAAGGTGATATAAATGACAGAATTAGCAGAAATACAAGGGTCAATTAATTTCATTCCACTCAGCTTTGGAATTCACAATTTATATTTAAACTATATAACACTTTATGTGCAACTTTTACCGGAAAATTAAATTAATCTCCTGCATCAGCTGAAATGGAATAGAATAGGACCCTGTCTGCAAACTGAAATTATGCCTTTGTGATACAGACGGCTTTTGCTAGCCTCAACCATAATAACCATCAGTACAGATAAGCATGACAGTGAAAAAAGGCCATTAGATCAATGTCCATCTCTATAAACACCATTACTATTCTAATTTAATAACTGCTGGAGGGAAAAGTAATCATGTTTCACAGGAGTCAAATTGTCTAAAACACAATCTCTGGTAATATACACTTCAAACACTTATGCAAATGTACATAGGTGCAAAAGTACAGAAAGGGGAAAAAAAGGATACTTTCTCTTTCCTGTACAATGAGCCGGTTCTGTTGCTCTAACTGTTGGATCTTTTTCTCAAATGTCTCTTGTTCATCTCTGAGTCTCTGCACAGACTCCTCTTTCTCCTCACTTACTCTGCCAAGTGGAGAAAAGTTTCAAGGTATCAAACACACAAAGCACCATTAAAAAAAATCATCCACATTCACATTAATTATATCAAGTTTAAAATCAAATAAAACAAATGCTTTTTTTTATCACCAATTTAAATTGACTTGTTTCCAGCTGGGATGATGAAGACACAATAAATAAGAAGAGTAATTTATGACATATGCTGAATCATACCTGGCCAGCTCCTCAATCAAGTTGGCAATACGTCGTTTGTCTTCTGGGCAGAGGTCTTTAAGCGAAGCTTTATTGTTGGTCAGTGCCTGTGAATGAGTAAGGATCAGTAAGGGTCTGTATAATCAGAACCACAATGAAATGTAAATCACATCTAAGTTCAAACACACATATATTTTTTCTATTTATGGGTACCAAAGGAAGGATCATTACCTGAGCCACAGGTGGTTCAGACAACTGAGTAGGTGTTTTGGATTTGGCAGATGTCTTCTCTAAT
This sequence comes from Rhabdalestes septentrionalis, assembly GCA_037832545.1. Taxonomy (NCBI): domain Eukaryota; kingdom Metazoa; phylum Chordata; class Actinopteri; order Characiformes; family Alestidae; genus Rhabdalestes; species Rhabdalestes septentrionalis. The sequence goes on from JBBMFX010000021.1 coordinate 9,384,801, forward strand.
GGAACCTTAGGCACAGGTGTTTTTGCAGCCAGACCTGACACTGGTAGGACAGACTTTTTCCTTTTCTTCTCTTCACTTTCTAAGGCATCTCTTACTTTGACCCTTCCTTCATTTGTGCTGATAGACACAGCCTTCAGCCCCATCTTTTTGTTCACTCCTAGAAAATATATATATAGAATAACAGCATAAAAAAAATTAAAAAATAAAACAAAGAAATTAT
>JBBMFX010000021.1:9390257-9392757 GCA_037832545.1 Rhabdalestes septentrionalis
GAGTTCAGATCATATCACCAAAAGGCTGTCAGAAGATGACAGGGTAAGGGTTTCATAATTAACCTCTTTTGCTGCAACACCTGAAGATGAAAGCCTAAAAGGAGTGAATTTCTATCATAAACACAATTATCTTATCATACCACTTGACCTGTGAACGGTAATCGCAAAGTAACCATTCTTTTATAAGGATGTAGTTAAAAAATGTCTAATAGTTCACCATTTCCAACCTTATTATATGCATGTTCATTCTTGTATACACCTGTGTTTAAGAGATCCTTGTTCATTTCAATGACTCTCTCCCTCAAGGTGTCCTGGGCAGAGCAACAGTATGAAAAGAAACGAAGTAAACGTGCTCCGCTGGGGGCTGAATGTAAAGACTGCTCTGTGGACAAGCTCTTTGATGACCCCATGTGGAACCAGCAATGGTACTTGGTGAGTTTTTTCCGAATTGGCTTGATTTATTCACTTCGAGAATGTGAACAGTGCATTCATATTTCCTCTGTGCCCTTGTCCAAACCCCAGGATGGCATCTGGTTAGGAGTGGGAATTAAGTTTGAGTCCCAGGTGTACCATGCATCATCAAAGTCTCCATTTATGCAAGCTGGGGTCATGGCAGTATAAAATAAAAGCATTGTAGAAAAGTGTGCATGAAAGGACATTGAAGGACAGTGTGTATTGTAGAATGTCAGTCACAAAGAAGAATGAATACTGAGCAACTTAAAGTTTTTGTTTGGTGGAGAGTATTGGAACAGTATATTCAAGGAGTAAGCCAGGTTTTATGAATGTACTGATATGTTTGACAAGCTGCAGGGATGGTGGTTATAAATAGACATATTTCCACATTGATCATACCCTTTGTCAGGTAGGGGACAGATCTACCTCACTGATAGGTGATTAAGAATGGGACAAAACTAGGAGAAATCTGGCAGACTTAAATCCCAATGGGAAAAAAGTCAATCCCTCAATTTGTGGCATCCATCAAAAGCAGCACTTACACTGTGGTGGTGTTTGTTTTAAAGCAGATGTCTTCTATCCCAGACTGCACTGCTGATTTCTTAATTACCACACTGATCTGGCCTTTGGCCTCATGCTTTGGGCAACTAGAGTTAAATAGTGGTGCTTTAGTGGGTTAGTGTTCAATCTCTCCTTTTTTGGGAGTTGATTTATAACCGAGCACACAAAGTCTTAATGAATCTGTGTCAGTATAGACATTGCTCCTCATTCAGCAGCCTGGACATATCCCTAGCACATGGGCTTTGTTTGTAAAAGGAGAGGGAGGGAAGCAGAGATTATTAGAGAGACAGAAGGAGAAAGATAAAATAGGCTGCCAAAAAGTGCATTTGCTTAATTGAGCATGCTTTTGGACATGTAGGAGAAAAGCAGCCCTCGTTAAATCACAACTACAGAAGAGGCAATCAAATGTAGTTCTAATTTGTTTCAGCACTGTGGGTTTATCTTAGAGGCATGAAGCGTGGTCACAGATGCAAATGTTCCATTTCTCCCAGATATGAATTACATCCGCTCATGGCCTGAGCTGTGACCCACTCTAATCAAATGGAGCGCTGGCTGTGCTTTTTTACGACCAATGGATTAATTTTGGATGTGCATGTTATCCAAGATCAATCTTTAGCATTACTATTCTTTGTTCTGTTGCTCTTTCCTGTTTATACGCATATGTGTGTGTGTGTGTGTGTGTGTGTGTATGTGTGTGTGTGTGTGTGTGTGTGTGTGTTAAATAGCTCCTGACTCGATATTAGAAGATCTGAGTCACCCATAAAGTACATGTTTTGTTTCCCTCATCAGTGTGATCCTGACTCAAATAGTCATAAAATTTCTGCTTGCTTTATCACACACGGTTCTACATCAACAAAATCAGCCTGACAGGCCAGCTTCCCTTCAGCTCCCCTGCCTGTGCACTGTATCTGCTTCTTTCTCTCCATCAGACTGTTATTTTGTGACAAACATTTTATGTCCGAAAGTATTCAAACTGCCCTTGTAATTGAAATGCTTTAAGTTCCATCCATTACTGATCACACACACACACATGCACAGCTTGTAAAATCTCAATGCTTTTAAAATGCATTGCCAAAGAGATACTCTTAAGCTGCTGGGCAGATCTTGCCCAAGCCAGACACCGGCTACAGGGCACCCATAGTTGGATAAGAAGTACAATTGGTTCTATAGAGTGATGTAGCTCCATCCAGTACCTCTGAGTTGAGCTGCAGTGGTGTTTGAAATCCAGAACTAGCCATCCAGAATTGAATACACATTACATGTTCAGGCCCTGACAATCGTGTACACACTCAGGGACACACTGAATGACACTTCATTAAATCAAGCAACAAAGACTCCCATAAACCAGTGTTTATTTATGTAATTTACACACTTAAATGTGTCTAAATCCCTTACGATATGTAGTATGAAGTAATACATATTTGCCATATCTTAAGTTATTAATTTAGTCAGAGTTTCTGCTTTCACAAAGGGATCTTCCACTCAT
>JBBMFX010000021.1:9395257-9424621 GCA_037832545.1 Rhabdalestes septentrionalis
CACACGGCTTCTGTGAAGAAGGAGCCTGTAACATTACAATGTATAGTATTTATGATATTCATGCTTTGATGTGTCTATATAAAAAAATAATTTCCTGTATTTGAATCATTTATGTAATTAAAACAGACAATTCCTAATTCTAGTTCTGATTTTGCAGATTTCACAGTTATGCTATATATTTGTACACTGTACAGAAATGGGTGTGCATATGTGAAGGCAAGCAGGCAAATGGTTTGTTGTCCTGAGAGTAAAGTAATAATAATGCATTAGAGCATGCATTCTCTCCATGGATACCATGTCCACCATACCATGTTAAAATATGTGACATTTATTAGCAGTTAGACATGAATTATTAGCAGTCAGGCTGAAGGAGAGCAGCTTTTGAGTGCAAGCCATACATGTGTGAATCAATGTGTTGTAGTGACAGTCCAAAGATGCACCAAACACGTGCACAGTCTAAAGGAGGCAGAGACTAAGAGAGGAATGCTTCTGCACAGATGGAGCTATAGTGTGTAATTATCTTTACTCAGTCAGGAGACCCTTAATGTCTGGGTTGCTCAGCCTCTGGCTTTCTCAGGCATTTCATTCCAAAATCTCAACAAGCTGCCATCCCTGTCACAGATTTATAGTAGTTCAAGTGAACAGTGCTGTTATGTAGTCTGATCAGTATAAAAATCCAGCCCTGTGCATTCAGCTAGCAATGGAATTTGTGTGAGCCACAGATTTACAGATATTTTGGTCTAATTTCTGTCTGCTGTTTCTGCAGCATACGATCTAATACCACAGACAATCACTGGAAAATCTAATTTACCACAGATGTAGTCAAACGGCCAAAACATGTTTGTTGTCCAAATGTTGCTTCATTAGGTTTTAATCAGAGGCAGGAGACTAATGTTAAAAAACACCAGATGACAATCAAGGCAGTCACTATTGATTTAATGACTAATTGCATAAATTAGGGATTATTTTGATGAGTATTTGAGTAATCATTTTTTACAATGCCACACAGTAAATACAAGCAATTTTGAACAAAAACATACCATACAAAGCCTTCTAAAACCTCCAAAATACTTTACTGAAAGGCATTTTATGAGCTTTTGAAGGCACATAAAAATATATTGGGAACTAAAATGAGAGCTGAAAATATTCCTGTTTACAGATGCTGTCAGAGTCTTGGCAAGAAACAGAATATTTTAAGTGAAGAATTCTGTAGCAAAACATGAAATATGCCTTGAAATATGCCCAAATATGATCTGTTGGGTAAAATTTATTCTGTGTATCACATCAAGATAAATTTTGTTAATTGGGTAATCGATCATAATCATGTAGTGCTTAAGTAAGTAAAACCCATGAACCGTCTCTCAGCCTGCTCAAACTGCATCCAGCTGTTCATTAAGACAGCACAGACTTACTATGAGCTATAAAACTGAACAAAGCCTCCAAAATTTGGTTCATTAGCCTCACCTATTGATAGCCACATGCCTTCTCTATAGTCCCTTCAGCAACAAACTCCAGTAGTTTCACTGTACTTCCTTAGCTATTAATAGTAATTACTGGATAATAGGCCTTTTGATTAATAATAAACCTAGAGGCTTAAAGGGCTAAGGCCTGAGCATCCATCTCTAAGTTTGCCTCTCATTTCCAGGATCCTGCAGCAAGTTACGATTTCAACGACAACGATCCCGATCCTTTCCCCAGATACGACTCCACCAATGAGAACAAGTGAGTGCCTTACAGTCATAATTCTTCCGTGTCTCTAGATGGATGAACAGAGCGTCCTGTGAGTGGATGGAAGTCCAGGCACGGAGCCACAATCCAGGATTAGGAAGTAGTAATCTAGAATTATGACAGGAATACAGGGATCGCCATTATCGGATGCGCTTTAACAAGGCCAGGCACAGCCACAATGACAGCTGTGTTTAAGAGGTGCTGGTGATAGTGTCAGCGAGTGTGATGTAGAAAGGTCAACTCCCCATCACACAACGCATGTAATCCACTTCCCCCTTTATACATTTCTCTCATCTACTCTTACATAACAGGATTAGAATGCATACATGATCTGGCAGCCCAGAACTCAAAATGGAACCTAGGAAAGCACGCCAATCTGAGTGTCAGTGCAGCCTGTGTTGTATCTATGAGTCTTCTACAAGATCCACACAATAAGAAACAGTCTAATATGGTTCTCATATTATGCTTACGCAAACCCAACTAAAGGTCAGAAAGAAAGAAATGAATTGTCAAGCGCAGAATGCATCTATAGTGACATTATATGTTGTTTCTATGAAGATGCTTCATTGTCACTTCACCAGGCTATTTAGGTAATAAGGATTACATTTGATTGCAACGTTTCAAACAGTTTTCGTACTGATTTTATATAAATAGGAGGAGGAATGTTGGTCATTCATCCTATTTTCATGTATAATACTACAAATTCATCTTAGGAAAGCAGTTTTGGCTAACTGACCCCTATAAATAATGTTACATTACTGTGACATGTGACATGTACGATAATCGTCATCATCAACATCATCATCATCATTAAATTCATAAAGTTATTGATACATGGACATGATCTAGATGATTTATAGCAACAGAATGAGCTGGAGAGCCTCGTATGTAAAAACATATTAACAAGTAACATTTACCCTGCAGCTACAATATTTAATATAACACTGAATATACAAAGAATCGTTATCATGACAATTGATTCCATACTTTTGAATGGTAGTGTATAAACCGCAAAAGGTGCGAATTCAATGAAAACAGATGTGCCATATGATGAGGTGTGGGAAGAAGCTGATTCGTGCTGTTGTATATAATGTAGCAGTATACTATACAATCACAAAGTGCTACTACACAATCACTTTGTCTGAGTGGTTCTGCAATTAGAGGCTGACATAGGGGCTGAACTAAAATGGAAAACACTCATTATTCTCTCTCACCGCTAGTTCAGCTGCCTCCTCCATCTCACACACAATGCCGGGGAATGACTCATACATTTTTGTGAACAAATAAACTTGCACAAGCACACATACAGACACATACACACACAGACGGACACTCACTCACACTCACACACACACACACACACACACATATACACACATATACACAATCACCCTCTTACACACCCATGTCAGAGCACTCTATTGTCAATAGACTCAAGGTACTTCACTGTAATTGCTAGTATAACACACAATTTGTCAACAGTTCATTTAGGCTCTAAACAGAGCTCTCATGAATGGGGACACAAAACCAAGGGAAAATGAAACATTAACAACTAACAAGATTCAGCCCAACAATTAGCATGTCTTTGCAACTGACACCCTCAAACAGCGTAATGTTATTCAACATCTAACACTAGAGGAAATACTCACCCATTACTTATTACAGTAATTCAAGATCAAGGTTGAATATGCAACAGTGTAATATAGAAAGTTGAGAACATAACTGATATTTTACAATGGACCGTGCTATTTATAAAGCAGAATACAGTAAAGCATGAACTGCAAAATAGGAGACATAATGAATGCTCATGAGACTCAATTTAAATCTGAATTGAACACATTGCAGTGTAGTTGATATTGTCTTTCTTGACACATTTGTCTTGTTCTGGGCTTTCAGGCATGGCACAAGGTGTGCAGGTGAGATTGCCATGCAGGCGGACAACAACAAATGTGGAGTCGGTGTGGCTTACAACTCCAAGGTTGGAGGTGAGCAAGTCAAAAATGTTTTCACAGCCATCATTTTCTCCACGGCAATACAGTGTAGCTTTGATAAAACAGCTTTGAAAAGTAATATAAAAATATAAAACAGTTTACAATGTTAAAATGTTCCTTGATTTAAATAGATTATCATCTTCAAGGACTGCAGGATGGTTCACAGTTTTGCTGTGGGTCATAAGTATATGGTTACACTCAGTGAACCCCTGGTTTGTAAATGTCTGTGAGCCTCCAGAGGCTGTGAATACAGTGAGTTAGGAGGGCAGTGTGCTTTTACCATTACATCTATTACATAACAGCACTTACACAATTACCAGACACACGAACACACACAAACACACACACATACAGTGAACCTTTCCAGGGCTATTAAGAGTGTTTTGTAGGTCAGTTCGGGTTGGGTTAATCACTGCTTTGAACCTTTTTTCACTCCTCAGGGATCCGGATGCTGGACGGCATTGTGACAGACGCCATTGAAGCAAGCTCTATAGGGTTTAACCCAGAACATGTACACATCTACAGTGCCAGCTGGGGGCCTAATGATGATGGGAAAACAGTGGAGGGGCCTGGTCGTTTGGCTCAGAAAGCATTTGAGTACGGCATCCAGAAGGTGAGAGATCAGCAGGCTGATATAGAAATAAAAAAATAAACGTGCCATCACATACATTCCCAATTTATAGTATGATATACAAATGTTTGGGTGACAATTTTGTTAAATGAACATGAGTACCATTTACAGAGATCACTCTTCAACACTTTGTACTTTGCCAATACTAACATATTGGAAAAAACTCTGTTCTAGTCTCCATTTGTATGGAGTATATTTGTATATTATCCATTTGTATATTTTTCCTCACAAAAACATTATATAATGCATTTTGTTTGAGAAAATATTTTACTGTATATTGTTTCGCTGAATGCTGGTGCTTCACAGCCTATACTGAAGCCTATATACATGCTTTTCTAGATTGCAACTCTAAATTTTATTAGATTATATGACTCTCTTAAAATAGTGTTTATTTAAACAGGCTTGGAACAATTAATGCTAAGCAAAATCACGCACATCCCACAAACAGAGCAGAAAACTCTCCTGAATGGAGGGTTTAATTTCACAACAGTTGGTGTGCTGGTGTCTTTAATTAAAGCAGCACAGAGGGCGTTTGTCACAGAAAGGATGATCAGAGTGGAATACAAGCTCAAACAAAACAGCTCTTGAGACAAAACAAAGTAAACATGTTCCCAGATTTCTGATCCCCTAAGACAATTACTGAGCTTGCTGATAAATGTCTGGAAAATTTGTTTTAACTGTTCAGGTAATTTATCAGCCATCTTACTATTGTTGAATAGAGATACATTTTTTTTATTAGACCTAAATCGTATACTATTACAAATGATCTCAACAATAATATAGCCATTTCAAATTTTAAATTTTGTTCATGATCTACATAAAAAAAACTACAATGCAAATGAGAATGAAACATGTCCCACTGTACAGTCCATGATTCACAGGTCAGAAATCACTTGATTAGTGACAGCTAAACGTGACTAATGACCTAAACCAGTGAAACCATTATTTTTTTCATAATGACAAAGACAAAAAGACACGGAGCAAGTTGGAAACATTATTTTCAAAGGTTCCAGGGGCGTTCACATGTATATTTTTACTTCAGGAACTTGTATATACTGCAGTTGTTTGAGAACAGAAATGCAGCATCAGCTTAAAGGCTTTTACAGCTTGTAAGTGACTTTCTTTTGTGTTACAGGGTCGTGGTGGAAAGGGCTCCATCTTTGTCTGGGCATCGGGTAACGGAGGCCGTCAGGGTGATAACTGTGACTGTGACGGCTACACCGACAGTATCTACACCATCTCCATCAGCAGTGCTTCGCAGCAGGGCCTGTCACCGTGGTATGCAGAGAAATGCTCATCTACCCTGGCCACGGCCTACAGCAGCGGAGACTACACCGACCAGAGAATTGTGAGTGACACATGACTCTCTCTCACCTCATTTCAGATTCAGATTATGCTGGTCTCACATGTACTCACATTACACAATACATTCTCACCTGAGAATCCTCATTTAGAACCCGAGAGGCAAAAATCTTTATACAAATCAATGTAAATGGGACTGAAATAACTATTTACATTGTAGTGGAATACTTGTGTACTATATAGTCCATACATAGAAATGACTTTTGTGAAATAACAAAACACCTTAAACAAAGACATACATCCATCTGTTCAGTCTACAGCAGGTTAGCACTGCCCATTCACACTGAGGTCATGAGGTTTCTTTCAGATTGGACTGCTTTTAGAATTAGACATAGTACTGGGCATCAGGTCAGATGCGATGTACATGTCCTAAAGCAGGGGTCTCCAACCTTTTTACCTCGGAGAGCTACTTTTACAAAATGAAAATAGTAGAGAGCTACTCATTTTCGTCTCATGAAAATACATTTTCAGCCTCTTATTTGTATGGCGATCTGCTGCGGTCATGGTTCCTGCCCATCTCCCATCATCTGAATCTGAATCCGAATCTGAATCATCACCTTTGACTCCTCAACCTTGACCGCAGCGCAACTGTTTTATTGACAACTAATGGCCAAATAATGATTTGGTGTAAGAAGGTGGCGGATATGGTTGGCAATACATGCAAGTTGGTTTCCAAGTGACTAATAAAATTTGACTGGTCACGTATTTAAAGGTATGTAGATTCGTTATCCCTTCGGCGAGCTACGTGTTGGAGACCCCTGTCCTAAAGGCACAGTAACAAAATCAGCCTCTTTAATTCATAGAAATAAATTGGATTATAGAACTGGAATCACTCAAACATTCATAAGTAGTTCACCACCTTCATCTGATTTAGTTTAACAGCCCTAGGACTTGAACTTCATGAACTAGCCAACTACTTCCTCTGTTCTGTCCTACAGATCAGTGGTTTTAAACCTGTGGTTTAGATCTTGTCACTGCTAGTGGGGCATATTTTTAAGACCAATATTGTGGCTACGTTATTGCAAAATGTTGGGCATCTCTCTGATATAGGTGTGTTTCAACAGTTTTATGTTTTTATCGCACATGCAACTCACTCTGTAAAAGCAATACCAGTGGCTAATTGAGATAACAACTGGTGTTGTGGCCTGCCGAGTGCCTGTAATAAACATTTTCCTGATTGGTGCTTGTGAATAATTGATGAGCTCTGTTCTCTTAGTTTATGTCTGCAGGCGCTAAACACTTTGTCTCTCTTTCTGCTGCAGACTAGTGCTGACTTGCACAATGAATGCACCGAGACACACACTGGAACGTCTGCCTCGGCCCCACTGGCAGCTGGGATATTCGCCCTGGCTTTGGAACAGAAGTACGTAAAAAGACATCTTTTTAACAGTGCTGATATCTGTTATTGAACATAAAAAATGACACCAGCATTATAATCATCCTAATAATTCTCGTTCAGACAGACATAACAGATATGCAGTTGAACCTGGGTCTAATAAGATCAATATTGAAAGCTGAGCATGTCATTTGTAATATTTATCAGCTGTACAATCAGTTCTTCAGGCTTCAGATTGAGTGAAACTGTATCTGTCTGTATGGTTTCAGTCCTGATCTAACCTGGAGAGACCTGCAGCACTTGGTGGTGTGGACGTCTGAGTTCGACCCACTGGCTAATAATCCTGGTTGGAAGAGAAACGGCGCTGGGCTGATGGTTAACAGCCGCTTCGGATTCGGGCTGCTGAACGCTAAAGCTCTGGTTGATTTGGCCGACCCCAAGGTGTGGAAGCACGTGCCTGTGAAAAAGCAGTGCATCGTGAGAGACGACACATTCCAACCCAGGTAGAGCCTCATGTATTTATGCAAGCATTACTGGATAATAACATTCGGGTATTTGCTTTATGCTCTACTTACTTTGCAGTGAAAATGTTTATGAGGAAATAGCAATTGAAAAAATGACTGAACTTTACGAAAATAAAAAGCATGTTTTGTCATTTGGCAGCCAGTCAGACTGCTGAAGTGTGGAGCAGTGTATTTTATTATGTCCTGAGTCAAATTATATGCTGTAATTAGTCCAGAAAAGGTTAAAGGAAAACAATTAGTGGTTGTATTGTGTTTAAAACTCATTCAGGCTATCACTGGGAAATATTGAATTCTGATTTTACAATTAGAAGTCCCTCGCTCATATATATATGGCTATACATTACAGTGTTGTGCAAAACTTTCAATAACCAAGTGAAAATAGTTCAATTACAGAAGCCAAACCTAAACATATTCAGAAAATAAACAGTAATTCTTAGGAATGCAGTGGTGTTTGCAGAAATAATTACATATTCCCTATACAGAATGTGTACTCATTTTTACTTCCACAAGAAACAAAAATTGACCAAAACATTTCCATATGGCTAAACATATTAGATTGATAATAATTACATGATGACTCAGATTAAGTTTTATTAACTTTTTTTTTACTTCACCGCCTGATGCGGCTGATGACACTCATCTTTTATCTGGAATTGTTTGGGCCTGTGCACACTCACCTAAAGCCATTTATTGCACCATCCATTTTAAATGTAATTTCACAGATGCTGTGAAATGTATATGAATGTGGATCCGCCTCTCTACAGGCATGCGCTCTATACCTTTGTCTTACGCCTGAGGTTAGGGGGACTCGAGTACTTTCAGGGGTCTGAATGGCAGGGTTAGCTCTGTGAGTGGCTGGATATGTTAAGATTTTGTTTCACTGCTGTGACATCATTATGCGCAACAGATTTCAGCTTTCCCATCAAAGTACAGCCAAAAGGAAACAGACTAGAGCAGATATTCCCAGCACTTGTGGGATTAAATCTTAGTTGATTCTGAGTAGTGTGTGGCATTAATACTTAACCCATAAAAATCGCCTACTCTCATGTAGGACCGTGTTACAGATTTGGCCCTGGAAAGCCACAGTTCAGCCCAGAATAGTTTTGCCCATGATTTATGCACTATAATTTTTTTGGTTGGAAAACCCAGTTGAAACACTTTACTGACAGAAGGTTTATGGTTACCAAAAGCTCCCTTTGACACATTTATTGTGAGAAAGTGAAAGTAACCCTTCTGTTATATGTGAACACACCACAGCATGAAGTATGAAAACAGCACCAAGTTCTTCCTCTGGATTTTATCCATTCACCAAGTGAAGCAATGGGCAGCCATGAACACAGCACCTGGGGAGGTACTTTACTCATGGGAACCTCAGTGGTGCCACTAGCAGTCCTGGGAATCGAAGGCTGAATGCCCTTACCTATAGGCTACCAGCTGCCCCATAAGATATGTGCAATGATGGTCGGGGCACACAGTGGACAGATAGTCCTGTCATTTATGTCAAGTACACTGAGACTGGGATTACTGACCGCTGGATATTAGAACCTAAAAAATTGTGACCCTGACATTACTGGTTCAGCAACTGTGGAAAATGTTGTCTGTCCAAGTGTTTAGAAATTAGGCCTCAAAAAAAGCGAAAAAAAGAAATGTAATGCAAAACTGCATTTAATGTCGTTCCATTTCAATTAAATCAGACCTGTTTGTTCACTGTGTGTTGCAGGCCTCTGAAGGCAGCGGGTGAGATTAGCATTGAAATTCCCACGAAAGCTTGTGCTGGACAGACAAACTCCATAGCGTCCCTGGAACATGTGCAGGTGGAGGCCAGCATCGAGTACACGAGAAGAGGAGACTTACACATCACACTGACTTCTCCATCAGGTGAAACACTTTCACAAATACATTACAGTACAGTAATTCAGCCTTTATACAATAATAAAGCATATAAAGTATAGAATACAGTGCATGTCGCATTTGGTTGCCAAATGTACCTTGGAGTGTCTGGTTCTTTAGAGAACTCATTTTGTACATGTGATGTGTGGGTGTGCGGAGTCTTTTTAAAGTTCAAACAACCATTAAATCGTTCCTGGATTCAAAAGATTCAGCGGGCAGCCAGTTAATTAACCTGATGAGTTATCAGTTATCAGCTACTAGCTTCGTTCCATTTAATATGGCATAAAAGCCTAAAGGTATTGAAGGGGTATATATAATACACAAATTAATGGGCCATACCTGAATCAATCTAGTTAGTTCTTAATAAAAATATAACAATCAATCAGTTTATTTGCACCTTGATTCAGCTGTTTTAAACTGTTTAGACATAATATATTGTCAAAAATTGCAAAAAGCAGAAGGTTGTTTGCAATGTTATTAATGTCTTTTGAGCTAGAATATCTTGTGAGCTAGAGGGCTAAACATTTTGTCCAGTAAACCTGTGCATGAAAACAAATACACATACACATACGTGCACACACATACTGATTTTTATGGGTGCAAAACCCTGTCTGTCCCATTAGGAACGACAACAGTGCTTCTGGCTGAGAGGGAGAGGGACACATCCTCAAACGGCTTCAGAAACTGGGACTTTATGTCTGTGCACACCTGGGGAGAGGACCCTACCGGCACCTGGACACTGAAAATCACTGACACTGTAAATATCAACACATCTTTACAGCTGTATCCTCTTTAATATCCGTATAATTGCAAGACACTGACTTATTCTATCTTTCTCTCTTTCAGTCAGGACGGATGGAGAATGAAGGGCAGATACTGAGCTGGAAGCTGATTCTCCATGGGACATCTGAGAAGCCAGAGCACATGAAGAAGCCTAGAGTGTACACACCATACAATGCTGTGCAGAATGACCGCAGAGGGGTGGAACACATGGAGGACATGCTGGAGGTGAGAGTCACACCACCAGCTGTATTATCATATACAAAACTGTGTATACCCTCAAATATAAACCCTAAATGGATTCAATCATCCAAAACACTTTTCTAAGTTTCCTTAGTGGACCTGGAAGTTTGATGTATCTAACAAATTTTGAAACATCATACAAAAACACTGTACAAACTGCTTGCATAAATCATCACATTCTTGTCTCAATCCTTCCCGGCCTCAACTAGCATGTCATTTGTCATAAAGTATTTGATAGTGTAGCACTGTATGCCTTGTCCTCCTTGGTTTAGTATAATTCAGGATTTTGTATCATTTTTATTTATCAGTGGCATTATAATACAGCCCACAGCGTACATTACACAAAAATATCATGCACACACAGGAAACACCTGTCGTTTAACCTAGTCCTGACTGCCAGCAAAACCACTGAGCCATAGGTTAAAACGTAAAGAACTTATAATAATAAATACAACCAGGTTAGCATTAGTGTATATCTAACACCAGCTGTCAAACAAAATTGTATATCAAACCTTTCTACAACATTACATGGATGCCAGAGAAAGAAAAGAATGCAAACTTTGCAAAAGTGAATAAATAGTCAGACAATCTCTTATACTGGTCATTTAGAGTTGCTACATTTAAGCAGCTAAAGTTAGCTGCTTTCCTTCTGCATTCACCAGCTAATGAAACACAGCTCCCTCCAAAAATCCATCCCCAGGGCAGGCACAGTTTTCATAAGTTGCCCCCAAACTTCAAGGTCAGGGGTGGAATTTATTAGTCTATTACCTAAAAATGCTATAACCTCACCACTGCATGCAGTTAAGGATGTAGTGATGGTTCCATTTTTCACTTTGGCAATAGATACACTCAAGATACACTCGCACAGTTTCTCGCACAGGACAAAATGAACAGAAAGACCGAGGCTTTATACTTCGCTACTACTGCTACAGATCTGTTCTGTTTTGGAATAATCTGAATTGTTGGACTGCACTTGGGTTGGACTGCACACAAATTCTCTTATAAATGGGCTTTATAAATATATTTGGCTTGACCTGATTTCATCAAATCCTACTTTGCAATTAATTTTCTTTTCGTTATAGGAGGCCTCTGTCCCTCCCAAAAAAATGGAACAGCCCAATCTATCAGTTCCTTCTGCTGCCTCCACTCCTGCCGCAGAGGAGAAGCCTGAGGAAGCCCAGGCTGATTCCATGCCTGACATGGCCCTGCTGCGCCTGCTCCAGTCAGCGTTCAACAGGCAGACCCCTGCTGTGTACACCCACTCAGTAGCTTCCCCTGGCCAGGCTCTGCCACTTCGGCACAGGATCCCTCAGCAGAAGCTGTACAAGACCCTTGAGCTCAGCCCCAAGAGCAGCCTGTACAGCCATCACAGAGACATCTACTACAGGGATCGGGCACCAGAGAGACAACAGCAGCTGCTGCAGGCTCTGTTTGACATGCTGGAGGGAGAACAGCAGTGAAGAGGGGCAGAGAGCAGAAAGGGAGGGAAGGAGAGGCCAAGGAGGGGAGTTGATGTGGGGGTGAATAAGAGATAGTAAGGTGTTCTCAACTGCAGCCCCGGGGACCCACTTCACAAGTGCACTGTTTTAGACATGAGTCTCAGAACACTGTCCATAAAGTCAGGGTGAGATTTATCATGGATGCTAATAGTGCGTTTGAGATTACCACAAGTAAGATATAGATGCAGAGCAGATAAGTCATTACCGTAAATGCCACACCCGCGTGCACATTCTCTGATAGCACAGCTGACCTTGCATCTTACGTTGACGCTAAAAATATAAATGATGCTAAATTTACTGTTTTCGAAAAGGTCCACTTATAATGTTACTGGACATACATATTGTTCTCGTGATAAATCTACCAGCTGCAAATAGGCCATCAAAACTGGAGGCTTGCCAGTCACACAACAAGAAGCAGTTGTCTTCTCTGCACACATGGACATTTTTTTTGCACTTTCTTGGATACATGCCATTTCCAAGTGTCCCTGCTGGCCCATCTTTACACTACTTTGTTGCTGATAGGTCTGTTCTCACCGTGGCATTGCTTTTAACAATTGCCAGCCCCTACACATTTGGATTTGGATAGCTTTCATGACAGTGAAATGATCTCTTGCTAGAAAAGTAGGTGATAGGTGTGATGGGGCCAATTTGGAAATGGTGCAGTGCAGTAGATCCCCGGACTGGAGTTGAGAACATTTGAAGTTGAATAATGGTCATGATGTGAAGGAGAATGATATCTGAAGGGGCAGATCGGGAGAAGTATGGAAGAGAACATTACAGTCAGGCACCGAACAAGAGCAACATTTTCTCTTCCAGGCAAGCATGTAATTTTGGCACTAATGTTTCTCATCCGTAAGCATTCTGAGGCCTGTTTGTATTTCTGTAGAAGTCTGTACGTGTCTGAAGTCTTAAGCAATCCCACCTAGCCCTCAAGTTACTGGGAACAGTTTTATGACCAAATCTTTCTCATCCTTTGACCTCTCTGCCCATAGTCAGTCAGTTACATCCTGCTGCTTTTGCTGCCGCCAACTTCTGCATGTTCAACCTAAATTAGATGTTTTTAGTAACATTGTGCTCAATTTATTGCAAAGAAGTTATTGTACGTTGCGTTTTAAACCTACTCAACCTCTGTAACATTCATTTGTTGCAATCCATCCATTTTAAGTACAGAAATTATATTTAAAAAAACACCTTAAAGCCTATAGAGATATCACTTACAAGAGTTTAAAGAAATTATTTATTGCACAGTGGAGATAGTGTGTAGAATTATTTGTATTGAATATTATTAAATATTTTATTATATTTTGATATATCAGACATCTGATGCCAGGTTTCATACCTTAAATTCATGCTGTTGGTAAATTCATCTATACGAACAGTGTTTTTTGTTATTTGGTACTGAATGGGTTGAGGGGACACACCTCATAATCAGAGTTTTAAAAAATACTCTATTTCTGTCTTTTATGTCTATTGACATATATCTAGACTAAATTCTGCTCAATGTAATCTTCCAGTTTTTATTTTACCCATAATCAAAGGGTTCGATGTCTTTAAAGAACCTGAAAAGATTCATTCTCAAACCAGGGGAAAACAAATTGGCACTAGGTGAACATCAAAGCCACCAAACCTATAGGCTACTCTCAGTTAATTTTGTATATTCAAAGGTTCATATTATGAAATAAAGGTTTATTTTTCTATGGAGTCTTAGAAATGTATGCAAATAAACAGAAATAAAGTCTATATAACCCTGATATATCCTTGATATCAGTTTACCTCATGGGCGAACCTCTCTAGTCAGATTGTGTCTCTTTTATGGCTTCATGATTTCAAGCTAATCGATCTCAAACCTATTCAGTAAAATATTGTCTCAAATCATCTCAAAGCTATATACAAGAATAAATGCTGCCCAGTCATTGCTTTAAAGAACTAAAATCACTGTCTATGATTGATATTCTTAAAACAAACTTGATGTTAATTTATCCTCCAATGGCCCCATGTCTGCTGCTCATGATGCAACATTTAACCAAGGCCGAGTAAGATATTTGTGAAAGTTCATTGGTACTTGAGTTTACAGCAAAGGAATGTACCTCAAAAGTCTGGTTTGAGTCTGCTGAGTGTGTCCTTCGACTGTAGCCCCACTTCTCTGCCAGCTGAGAGAATGTCTAGATACGTTGGAGGGAGAGAGAATGAAGAACGTTTACACACATCCTGTAATTTATACATTTTCAGTGTGTTCTGTGTTTATATGTTAACTGATCGACTGACGCTTCTGTCCAAAGTTGTTTACAAAAGCTGATATAGTTTTAATTCTGTATGATTATACCATATGGATTTTATCTTAATAAACTGTAAATTTATCTTGCAAGCAAACGCTTTGTCGTCTGTGTGTGTAGGTTTCAGGCTACATGCTGTTTTGTAAAGGGCAGCTTTCCTGTTGGTGCTTTAACAAGAGAAACTTTGTGTCACATACAGGCCTAAAATCCCCCTGCCAGTCCACCAGTTTTAATAATTTAACAGCCATTGAATTGTGGAAGAACACTGCAGCAGTTATTGTCCAAGCACCCATGTGATAGGAAACAAGCATTAGAGCTAGAAAAAATAAACAATTTATGAAAATGTTATGAGATGTATTGAAACTGGTTTAAGGCCTTATGCAGAACAAAAAAGCTCAGTGATATTTCAGAAAAATGTGTAATATATAATTTTTCCCCATGTGAAAAATCGAGGGAAAAATCAACATGACATGTCGTAGTACAATTATGGGCCACAATGAGACACCAAAAAAGCTTTAGTGCACCTTGGTAGGTCCTGAAATTGTCCTGGGGACGCCGCACCATTCTTCTAAATTATATTCCCTCTTTGATTTTTTAAAGATGTGGTGGAAGATGCTGTCTTACATGTCAGCCCACAGTCTTCAGTGGTTACTGGGTTTTCAGTGAGTAAAACTTTCACTGGGTAAAAGTATATGATCTACATAATTTCATCAGATTTCCTAAAATATGGTTTACGTACTCATTAAAATACTCAGTGGCTGCTTGTACATTGTCATTTTGGAAGTAGACCTGTCACGATAAACAATAAGTCAATTAACTGCATGATGTATAAAATGAGGTCGATAATTTTCATTTGTTTGTTTTCCTCGTGTTTTTCTCTACAAAAACTCTATTGACAACGGACTTCACTGTAGCGCATTGGTCTCTACCGCCCCCGCTCGTTTCCTTGATGAGGCATGAACTCTCCTGTCAGTTAGCCTAATTGCTATCTGCATGGTGAGAAAATGCTAACATTAGTTAATAATCTGAGATGGAATTTGTGTCAAAGCCAAACGCGACAGCTTCAGTGTGGGAGCACTTTGGATTTAAACCGAATGGACATGGTGAACCACTGTGCCATCCGGTATGTCGCATTTGTGGTAAAACAGTAGCAATAGCAGGAATGGGCAAACTGAAAAGAA
Organism: Rhabdalestes septentrionalis; assembly: GCA_037832545.1. Classification (NCBI taxonomy): domain Eukaryota; kingdom Metazoa; phylum Chordata; class Actinopteri; order Characiformes; family Alestidae; genus Rhabdalestes; species Rhabdalestes septentrionalis. The sequence continues at coordinate 9,410,696 of JBBMFX010000021.1, forward strand.
GCTCCCCGATGGCCCGACAATGATCGGTGTTTTGTCCGGGTCTCGGGCCGTTAAGTGGTGGTGCGGGGACGGGCACGATTACTCAAATTAGGTAGGCATTTAAGCTGTAAATACCACTTATGCTATTGTGTACTGCTGCCATTTACAGGAAGGGAGGTGTTTTTTACAGAGACCGGCTCTTTTTGGGAATGTGCCAGAACCTCTAAATCTCGTTTCTCCTCGTATATCCTCAGAAGCGCTATGTGAGACGTGCTTCACGCTGCGTCTCGTGGTCTGGTGAGCTGCGGTGCTGAAAAAGCTCTACGTTTGTAATACTGATAATGAAAAATATCCAAGTAATAGTATAATCAGGTGTAAATATATTTTATTTAAATGAAAAAATATAATATAATATATTATAATATATTATAATGTTTGTGATTGACACAATCAAGGAGCGTTTCCTGCCATGTTGATCTTTAACAAATCTAAATCTAAATCTAAATAATCTTAATATACTTTTTTAGGATTATTTTACATTTACATAAATACTTACTGAATATTCTTATACTTCTGATTATCAGTAGAAGCTTTTCAAAATATATAATTTAATGATTTTTACAATGGGAGAAAATTAATTTTGCAGAATTAAGTTGAAATGTATTGCCCAGGCCAGAGCAAGAATATATTAAGCACAGCTGGACACATTGCTACTCCTGAGGGATCCTGCCTTAAGCCACACAAAATTAAGGTGTGCTGACTGTCTTACAATGTCTTCCACTCCCAGGGTTATGTGATCTTTAGAAGTCAAGGTTTACGGATCTTTGAAAGGGTGCATTTGCATTATTATATAATTATCATTCCATCAGTAGAAATGGACACAATGACAATATTATCATTTATCGCAATACATTCCGGGACAATTTATTGTCCAGCAAAATTTGTTATCGTTACAGGCTTATTGGGAAGAGACAACATCCATCAAAACAGAAATGTTTCATCATGGTATTATTGTAATGAGTCAGAACATGTGTAGGATTATCAGTGTTCTTAACTCTCAAGGCATAAGAAAGCATAGAATCACGAGAACCCCTGTAGGGTCAAGCCTAGAAGTCCTGTACCATCTTCTAGGTGTACACCACACAGGCACTCACCAACTTGTTGAGATGTGGGAAATGATAACGCAGCTGACTGTATCACTTTTTTGTAAACCAATGTTCTGTGGATTATACATCACTTAACTCTGATTATTTTACTATAAGGTCCCTCTCTGTGTAGATGTGTACTGAATATTCTTGTTGGTTCACTCAGTTCATGTCCTTCATCTCAGCTGCATCCATCACCCGAGTGTGTTTCCACACTTTTTAACCATGTTCTTTGACGTTGTTTCCATATATATACATGCAGATGTAACTTTATTCACTGAAACCCAAGACCCGTCATCTGTGTGCTAATAATGATTCATCTTTAAAAATGACTAGTGTAGTTTCCTCTTGCAAATTTGATCCAAAATCCAATGACAGCTGAGCCTGTTCTGCAATTTATATGCTACGATGATGTTACCTGCACTTACTGTGGTTCTTCACTGGTTTGTACAGGTTTATCCTTTATTATCTACCTATAAACGGCAGGAAACCTCACTCACTTGGAACATAGCGCCATCTTGTGGCAGAAATTGGTGAACACTTTTGGATCCCTTGGCCAATGCAAGTCTTATTGTTGTGTGCTGAGTCTCTTCAAATATCACATTACATTACATTACATTACAATCATTTGTCAGATGTTTTTTATCCAAATCAACTTACAATACAAGGAAACAAGTTTCAGGAGAGGGTTCTAAGTGCTAAAATCCTTTGTAGATATCAATCTGGAGGTTTCGATCTGCTAAATTCTGCAAACAAATTCCAAATGGGTATATTTTAAACTTGAAAAAAACAAAAAAAGATTCATTGTATTGTTTATTTCCATAAAATGTGTTGGAAGTTCAATGGGATTAAAAGACCTGCTGAAATGATGATATTTTGCACATGACAAATAATACCCAAAAAATAGAACAAATATCACATATGTCAATGACTAATATATTTGCGTAAGACTATAACAAACCCTTCTCCATTTTTCCTACATTTGAGCTCACACACTTCCAGATTCCTACTTTTCCATGTGTTGGCATTGTGTGAAAATGTACATGGTTATTAGTTCTACTTTTGCTTCTACTGAAGAGTGCATACCACTGAACTGCTGCCTCACAGACGGTGAAAGACAGATCTCCATGCAGTGAAGTGAAATACATTTATCATTCTTTTCCCCTCCTCTCTCCTTTCACTCTGGTATCTGCTCTTCCTCTTTTTCTCTGGCTATGTTTCCCTCCACATCTGGCTGCCTTGGGTCAGAGCCAGTGGAACAGATTCCTGGATAAGAAGAAACAGGGAAGACAGAGAGAGAGAGTAGGACAACAGACTAGTATGGTGCTAAAGATAAGGAAGAGGAGGGAATAGAGAAAACATCAGGATTACTATTAAGAGAACGGAGAGTGATAAGACAGTAAGAAAGAGAGAGAGGGAGGATGGCGTTGTTCCCCTGCTCCAGACTGCCCTCAGGTCAGTTAGACTTGTCTCTCTCTCTCTCTTTCTCTTGCTCTTTCTCTCTCTCTCTCTCTCTCTCTCTCTCTCTCTCTCTCTCTCTCTCTCTCTCTCTTTGCATTTTACTGCAATTATCATAATGTTTTGGCAGTGTGTGACACCCTCCAGCATTTAGTGCAGAAGTGGCTTTCTTTATATCTCATGAAAACACGCCAGTTACATAATTAGAAGATTATGCTTTCTATTACTGGTGGTCTTGCACAGAAGTTTTGTTGAAGTTTTCATTTTCACAAGCATAAAAGCTTTTGGAAGTTTCTGAAAAGTTGAGAAGCTGCATGGTTAATTTAACGGTCAACAGACAGCTTAAATATAGTTCTTTCAGTTGTTTCAGTTGTGACAGAATGATATATTTGTATGGTCATGTGGTAAAAAATTATGCTGCAGTAAACACTATGTAAGCAACAGTCTTTATGTTGCACATGCAGTCAAGAGTCTGAGCTAGGCAATGGAGCCATGAGACATCTAATGGAAGCGTATTGCCACTGGTTAAAGTTGTAAACAAAACATACATTGACTGCACTGAGTTATTAAGTAATCTAGCTGTTAAACTGTAGACTTTCTCATGTACAGTTCAACACTATGAGTTGTGAGTTTATTCAGATATGCAGTACAACTAGTGGCTACAAGCTTTTGTTACTTGTTAACTGAATTAGAATCACATTTCTCCTGCAAAACAAAAAAAAATACTGTTTTGATATACCACAATTTGCAACAATACCAGTCGAGGAGATGAACCGGATACATAATAACATGCAGAACACCACAATGACTCCCAAATGCATTGCTATTCCTAATGTATACATTTCATGTCTATGTTTGATTTCGACAGGCGTTCACTGTGCCAGTCCAAGGCGACTGCTTTTGCTGTGCATATGCATTTTCACTGGACTGATCTGTAAGTGAAGTATCCCACTTGTGTTACAGCTTGCCTTCAGCTCAAAGCCCCAAGCCACTGTACACAAATTGTACTGCTGCATGCATCAGTCACATGCTCGGAAAAACTGAATTATAATAGGTGATATTGAGGTCAGGATTTTTCCTTGCTCAGGAATTTCAACACTCTTACTTATGAATTTCTCACTTGTTAAACCTTGCATCTGTGATATTTGTGCTGAAGAAATTTGTGTTCTTCTTAGTTATGGAGGACAGTGTTTTTTCTTTTATACCTGACATTAAAATAGATGCGGAAATAAATAACCATCAACCCTTTTCCAGACTTCTTGAGCAAGAAGAAGATGCCAATTTCTGTCCCATTCTTGCATCTTTTGTCGGACGTGGAAAGAAAAGGACCGGTTGTCGAAGGTAAAGAGCTTCCAGTGAAGACACCCTGGGGTGCTCCTCTAGTGTGGGGAGACAGTGAGTCCTCAGCCTGGCGCAGAGACAAGTTTGCCCATCGAGATGTGCGCATTGGTTTGGCCATGCTTGCTGTAGGGAAATATAATCACTTCCTGCGTCGCCTCCTTTCTTCTGCTGAGCTCCACTTTCTGCTCAACCTCTACGTCACCTACTATGTGTTGACTGATCGTCCCCAAGAACTTGACCCTCCACCAAAGCTGGGACCTACCAGGGAGCTGAAGATTGTCCCTGTGGCTGAAATGCCGGGCTGGGACAGGCTGGGCCTGAGACGCATGGCGCTGCTGGCATCCATTGTTAGTGAGAAGATCCAGTTGGAGGTGGACTATGTCTACTGCATTGACGTTGACCAGGAGTTCTTAAATACAGTAGGCACAGAAATCCTGGGTAAGCTGACAGCCACTTTGCATCCGGAATTCTATGGAAAGCCTCGATATTACTATCCCTATGAGAAGGATCCAGACTCAATGGCTTATGTAGCTGAGGGCGAAGGTGACTATTACTACACCTCTGAGTTTTATGGTGGCCTGTGCTCAGAGGTGTTAGCCATGACCCGGGCCTGCTCTCTGCTCATCCTGCAGGACCAGGAGAGGGGTGTCAAAGCCCAGGAGCTGGAGGAGAGCTACCTGAATCGTTATTTGGTAAACCGCAGGCCCACCTGCGTTCTTTCTCCAGAATACAGCTGGTGGGACTCACCCCAAGTCCTTGTAGTGTCTTGTAGACTTCACTCTTTAGGAAGACAGTGCTTATCGACAGGCAACATAAGAGGAGATGCAGATGCTTGCTAAGGAGAAATGAGAGAAAAAAGAAGAAAAGAGTGAGAAGAGAAGAAAAGGGATAAGAAGAGAAGAGAAAATTTCCCTTAGCTATGGTCAGGCAATACAATGCTATTTGTCATTATGTGTCACAAAATAACAGCATTCACCTTACATGAGCCTCACTAGTGAAATCTCAATTTTGCATGACATTCATTTTTGTCACCCCAAAATAAATCGAGTCAAGGTTAGCATGATTTTACTGCACTGGCAGCAAAGCATTTTTAACTCAACTCAATCTTGTAAACTCACTATCACACTCAACAAAGTGCAGCAGTTTTTTGCATTAGGACCAATAAGATGTTTGCCAGTATTCTGTATTGCTTGTCCAGCATAGCAACAATTGCTAAAAAAAACAGAACCCCAAAATTTGTGTTGTTTTCAGATAAGTGCATGATGACATTATGCTACATATTTGTATACAGGATTACATTTTTTTCTGCAAAAATAAAAAGCTGTTTTAAATTTTATATGCTGTTTAGTGCCTCTGTAAAGATTTCTAATGAAGCTAAAATAAACCTTTTCTATTAGAATGTCATCAAAGTAAAATCCATACATGAGTGTATTTTCCCCTTTAAACAGGAACAAATGCCGTGGCTCTCTCCCTCACGTGTTAAACAGGAGCCCAGCTGCACCTGCTAAAGAGATATGGCTCAAACATTTGTGTTTTCATGTGATAAAGCCTTGATGCAGTTGGTACCCAATTTGACTGGCTCTGCTGCTCAAACATTAACTAGGCCTGTTGTTTCAAATCCCTAAAATCCTAGGAAAGGTCAGTGGAAGGACACTGCGGAAAGTGTACCCAGCTCATCTCAATTCCATTGAGAGACAGGCTGGCATACAAAGTGTTCAGGGTGTATCAGAATGCACTGAGCACTGAGAGTGGCACACTCATCTGCCTTGCTAAAGATTTTCTACATTGCTGGTACCTACTGGTAGTGCCCCAAAAGGAGTAAAATATTAATCTTGCTTGTTTATACTTTTTTCCTACCTCTCCTTCAATCCCCCCTATCACTTTTTAACAACAGGTGGTTCCCTCTCACCTTCCCTACTACTCATGGTCAAGTTAATAACATGTGCCTCTGTCCCATTCCGTGCAAAGGCTTAACAGTTTAGACCTCTCATTGACTCAATTACAGGATGCCCTGTTCATAGCATGCACATGCACACCTGTACTCAACACTGTATTTTGTCATTTCATTAGAATAAAGGGATTGCAGGCTTGTATTCTGTATATTTTCAAGCCTTCACCTCCAAGACAAACCTCTAAAACCTCTGAAATAAAAGTAGTCTCTTTTAAAAAATAAATTATGATCTTTTTCATGACACATGAGTGGGATTGAAGTGTGGGCAAACCACAAACAGACATTGTTGAATGACAGTTTTGAGAATAGGTTTTGGCATAAACCTTGTCAAAAAATGTCAATATTTACTTTGAAGATATCAAGGATCATGGTTTGTATCATGTTTGTTGGTCATTTTCTCCACAATGAGCCACTTTAAATCACTCCGAAAGAAACTGTTCTCATTTTTAGCGACTGGATTGTACAGAAATTTGAACGTGTGGAAATATCTTTAAATCATAAACATAAAAATCGCAGGGGTTTTGCACAGAGTACCACAAATCTTGGCTATGGAGCTATTGTAGGTCATTCCAAACAACGGTCACTAAATTAACTGGTAGAATCCCATTTACTCCTTATTGTATCTCCCAGCAGGCAGGCTTTGTGATAATCAAGCTAGCAGCACAGGGTTTAGCTGTGCTACGGTACTGCGCTAACGACTCACCCACTAAGCACTTGTGTCAGCAAAGAGCTGGAGCTTAGGAGGGGAAATGTAATCAGACGTAATGGCTCAAACATGTTTGAGTCATTTTAGTCTTGATCAATTGTTCCTCTGTCAGACGTTTACAGAGGATCAGTCACTGACATTAAAAAGAGGGTCAAGAACTATTCAAAGCAACATCCAACTATAAAGATTCTAAACTAAATAAAAAAAATGTTGCAGGCCAACAACAGAGGCCTGCACAAATGCAGAAAATGCTGCATTAGTCTTCAGAGATTGATTAAATGTGATCAAAGGTGATCTCACTTCATTATTACAATGTAAACATCACTTACTTTTCAACATATAATTAATTTACTTTCAATGAAAAAAAATTTCAATGAAAAAAGCACATAACAGTTAATTAAGCAATGTTTATTTATTACAGGTCTCAAGTGCTTACATTTATTTGGAAATGTAGAACAGGTATTACAAATGTTATTGAAATATAACAGAGGGAGACGCTAACCATCTAAGGCACTAAAGGCCTTCTGTAGAGAGCCTTTAGATTTTAATTTGGGCATTCATCTTTCTGAAATACACATAGAATGACCTAATACTCTTTTTTCTTCTGAAATGTGTTTTTGTGTGGCTCCTGAAGTGTACACACAGTAACACCATGTTTTAAGTTGAAGGTGTGGCAGGCTTTTTTAAGGCAGGGCCTAATCTAGTGGATTCACACAGGCTTCCCCACACCCAGTTTCAGACCATTCACTGCACCCCACCAAAACACTCTGCATAATCACACTGTTGCCAGAACTGACAATGGGAGATATTGTGCATATGGGTAAAAAAAAAAAAGGTCCCAAAGGTTTTATCATTTGTTCCAAAAAACAGCTCTTTTTTCTTCCATCACTATCATATGAGAATTAGCATGTCTATTACTTGTTACACTGGCAGCCAGTGTGGGACAAAAGTGTTCTATTTGCTAAAGATAATTAATCAGTGGGTCTCACACATTTATATTGAATTTGTTCATGTGGCCTGACCATTATGTAAGACCCTTCGGATGTTTCCTTATGATGAGCACTAGGTGCTAAAAGCTTTTCAAATGATCTCAATTGCAATATTGACACAATTTATATAAATATATTTAGCCATTTTAATAACTATGCTTACCTTTGATAATATGTGGTCTACTTTATTTAAGTCAGATTTTTTTTTACAGTTTGGGTGATAGTTATCAGGGTCGGGAATGACTAAGATACAAAAGTTACCAATTTATTCACTCTCTATACTATCCTGAGTTTTCATATGCAATGCTAATGATGCTAAAATGATGAGAAATTATTTAAAAAGTATCCTTTTTTACTTTACCATTTTGCCAGTATTAAAAAAATAGAAACAGGACAGAGATGATGATTTGAAGCTATCGTTATGTTTGGGTTTCCATGCAATATTTCTATGAATTTGATTGTGTTATTCAATGCAATTTAATTCTACCATATATTGTTAAAATGCATTATGAGTCGTGAGGAAAATAATGCATGACTAAATTCAGCTCATTTGAAGCATCTCATTTCATACTTTTTAAATGTATGCTTTTATGCCCAAGATCTTGGGCCAAAATAAAAATGTATTAAATATGTTAAAAATAGTGAAAAACTATTATAAATACTGTCACTAGTTTGTACCACTCGATACAATATTGTGCTGAAACAAATTGCAATATATTCATGTTTTTTTTACTTTTTGTCTACTCTCAGAACTATTGTAAATTAGAGTCTCAGGCTTCAAACAACATGTCCTGGACATTATCATGTAAATATGATGACACTTTAAAAGATATTTAACGGTTCCCAAATCTTGCTCTTATCTTGATTACCACTTCCTGTGAGGAAACTTGGTTTTATTTGTACCTTAACAGTATGCAAACATCTGGAAAATCAGAACAACCCACAAATGAAATCAAAGCTTCTACATCAGTTAAGTTCCAGATATGGTGTTACATCAAAACCAAACACTCACACCATTAGCAATATTGTGAAATTGCTGTTAATGATGGTCTGTTTAATTGTTTTCATTATTAATTGTGAATGAGGAACGCCATAAGTACAGTGTGTAGACAAAATGAGAAAGAACTCATCAAATCCCTCCAAACACCATTTTCTGGTGTTGTTGTGAACTAGCGATTAGCATAATAAAAAATGATGTGGAAAGTTATGCGTGAGCATGTTACAATAAAGAAAGATCAAGATTATAAAAAATCACAAACTTAAAGCACTTTACAAATATTTTTTCACACAAGCGAGATACACTATATGGGCAAAAGTACTGGGACATCTGACCATTCCCCGCCACCAGGGACTCTAATGACACTGTGTTGAGATACATAGAATTTTATATGGAGATGGCAGTCCTTTTGCAGCTGTAACATTTTCCACTCTGCTTGGAAAGTGTTCCACAGGATTAGGGATTTTCTGTGGGTATTTGTGTCTGTTCATTCTGAACAGCATTTATGAGGTCAGACACTTAATGTTGGACGAGAAGGTCTGTCCAGTTCATCCCAAATCTTTTGTAAGGGGTTGAGGTCTGGACTCCGTGTGTTCTTCCACACTGAACTCCTCCAGCCATGTCTTTATGGAGCTTGCTTTGTGCATTGGGACAAAGTCATGCTGAAACGGAAAAGGTTCTTCCACAATCTGTGTCCACAAATTTGGGAGCATGGCGTTGTCCAAAATGTCTTCACGGGAAGTAAAGGCCATCTGAGTTTAATAATTAAGAGGCGTGTCCTAATACTTTTGTAAATGGAATGTCTGACAAGTTGGGTCCTGTGACGTCATAATATAGATTTTTTTTTCTCCAACATTCTACAGACGGTAGCCGGAGTGACGTCTAACATCCACAATAATAATGAAAAACAAACAAACTTCTGACTGTAGAAAATCTGGAGAAGAAAATGTCTCAAAGCTCAGCTCCTCCCTCTACTGTAGGCGAGGGGATGGATCGTTATAGCCTTCTCCAACAGAGGGACTATGGTGGCAGGCTAGTAAAGATGGCTGCTCTCTCTGAGGATGGGAGATATGGACTAAATTGTGGTCGAAATGTCCAAGGGATCACCGTTTTGCACGTAAAACTGACAGAGACGGCCATACGAGCTCTAGAAAACTACCAAAAATATAAGGTAAGTTCAAGCATTTAAAACAAAAAGAAAGAGAAATTATACCATTAAAAAAAACTTTCTCCCCACCTGATAGAAGGGGCAAGCCAGTGCCACGCACCAAAATCAACTGCCCAAGTTATCAAGATCGAGTGACATATGTTTAGGATTTTTTACTGAGATCTTTAAACCAAAGAGCCCCATTTCATAAATATTGGATTTGAAAACGTCTCATTGACTCAAACACCAGATCTACAATACTAATGTCTGCCAGATCTACAATACTAATATTAGCAGGCTGTCCTGCTTTAAAGTGACGAGGTGTTATTCGTCTTTTTTTTCTTTTCTTTTTTTTTTGAATTTTTGTCTAGATAGTTTAGCAGTATGCTTTGTGAAAAGTTGCCAAATTAATGGGGTGAACAACTTTGTCAGCTGTTGGTCAAGTATACATTGCCAGACTATCTCTAACTGGGGAGCCAGCTAGCCCTTTTAAGACTGGTTTAATTTGAGTTCTGGTGGATTAGTGTACGTTACATGACTTTTGTTAGAGCCAAGTGAGGTGAGAAATTAATTAGCCTTTTTATTTAATGTAAATCTTTAAATGATACACTTAGCTCAAAGGGAGCTCGATATTGAGCTAACACTGGACAATTAGCACTGCTAATCTAATATGATCTACCTGAGTGTTTGTGTCTTCTAGGTGGTTTGTGCATAAATAGCCACATTTCTAAATATAAATGGGAAGCCCTGTATTGGCTGCTGCCCAACGTTTAACTTTATTCTTCACAACTTGGCAGCTGTTAGCTTAGATATCTCTTAAGGGATTTGCTAACTAGCCTAGCCTATCCAGGTATGTTCATGTCTGATTGGGTGATTAATCTGTTAAACTATTTGTTTTTTTAGCATGACAGCATGTGGCCTTATATCATGTTGGTATAAAAGAAATGTTAGGTACGTGGTAGGTTTCCTAATTTAAAATGTATTCCCCTTTTTTAAACTACGAGCTAGCCAGCTAACATTAGCCATCTGTCTTAGCAGTTAGCACAGACTAAATCGGCTTTCATTTTTATTTGCCTGTTGAAGAAGCAGTTTGTGTGAAAAATGTGGGGTTACAGTGTCATCACTGGGGCCATTTCTATACAATTTCTTAATAACAGTTGCGTGACTGTTGGTTAGCACACTTAGTTTAAAGGCAGGAAAACTGGGCCGGTTGGAAGTCCCTAATTGGTTCCTTAATTAAGAGGGGTCTATTTAGGTGCCACAGCAGCAAATACTTTGAACGGAGTACATGTAAAAAGAAATTATTTATAAAGATGCCGATCTTCTAGTTATTTCTCCTGGCTCCTCTGGTCATTAGAAAATCATAGCCTAAACAGGTCTTCAGCCAGGCAGCACTACTAATCAGACATGTGAAACAAAGTTTAGATTAATCTCTTCTCGCCATTTCTGCACGTTTCAATGGCCAACACAATGCTCTAACCGGTGAGAAATTAGGTGGCCTCAATGAAGAGTTGCATTGTCTGAATTTTTAAAGCCCTACACTGCTCAAAGTGCTTACGAGGCACTGTTTGACTTAAAGCTACAGCAGACCTATTCTAAAAAAACGCACTGCACAGGAGCCCAGCTAGTGAGAAATGTCACTGGAGGCCTGAACAAGCCTAGCTCCTGATTTCTCCTGATTCTTCATTCAGGACTCACTCCCGTCTGCTGCGTCCACACAAGCCCAAAAAAAGAAGTCATCATGATATATGCCTTTTTGTTAGACATGTAACTTGAGTGCTTCTCTTTTATGGAACCTCATGAACTTCAGCTTGGTTCAGCTAACCAGCCTGAGATTCGGGCTTTAGACTATAAGCAGCTTGGTGGCAAAGGTTTCGAGCTTCTCTTATAGGCTTTTGTGTGGTGGTTTTTTTTTGTTTGTTTGTTTGGGTTTTTTTCCTAATTTTTTTATTAGGTGTACCTTGGCTCACAGTGCTTTTCTCAGATTCCAAAAAAGTTCTCCTATAGAGGCCAAACAGTTGAACAAGGCCTTGGTTGTCAAACTAAACACTCAGAGCTTTGGTTGTTCAGCTGAGGTTTGCTTACCTTCAAACACACGCTGTACTGAGTGTTTAAACACTAAATATGAAGGCATTCATGAATGGTTAAACATCGACTAAAGATAAATTGAGAACACTGAAAATGCTCGTCTGCAGTATGATTGTGAGAACCCTCTAAGCTTGTGGGACCACATCCGTCCTGTCTTATAGTGTGGGATTGGGAGGTGTTTGATATAAATTGGCAGGCTCGGGTCAGCCTAGTTTGCTGTGAATGTGCGTCGGAATGTGTGCATTCCTGTCAGAAGGGAAATGTGGCACATACTCCCTAGTAGCCTATGTTTAACTTGCACCTCGCTCTCTATTTGGCAATGTGGTATTTGGCGACGTGTGATGATACCAGAATCATATTGGTAATTGTTGTAAAAAGTCAGCACTGGATCAAAGCTTAGGTTTGACCAGTTAATTTAATCGATTTTGATCTCATATTTGTTTATTCCAAGACAATTAATCCTTCAGCCAAACCTGATTTTAAAAGTTAAGGATAAAGGCTTATTTACTCATTATATAATTTTATAGTAATGACAAACTGGCCTGTCTCACATGTCAGTTATGTCGTTTTGAGGGCAAGAACCTAAAATGGATTTAATGAACATTTCCTGATTGTATTTCTGACGAGTGTTCTTGTGTTTACAGGAAGTGTGCTTTGTGTTTAGCGTCATCTTTTTTTTAAATGCTTCCTTCTAATGTAGAACATTTGTTAATCATTATTAATCTGTCTGGCAGCGTGGCAAGATGTTCAGACCTAAGGGGGGCAGCCTCGGTGAGTGAGTGCTGAGTTGGACCCCCACTTCACATCCTAAATTTGCATGACAGCACTGTAGACCTGTAGTGAGTTTTGGGCCATTTAAAGCCACAAACGTGTGAAAGAGTGATGGATTGATTCTAAAAAAATTATAGACAGGCCAGCTTGTTAAAACCGAGGTTTCATGTCCCTTGTGCTGTCTGTCTTTGCTGCCTGTATCACCCTCATGTTCTCTATGCTCTTATGTAGTGACCTAGGAGTCATGAGAGAGCAATCTAATTCTCCGTGCTGCTCTGTAATGTGATCAGTACTGTGTGGATGTGTGTGGAGTATGAGTGTGTTTGGGGGTTGGGGAATGTGAAACTAATCTGGTTGTACAAGCCTCTGCAGAGAAAGAAGGCTCCGTACCGTCATTTGAATATAACTGAAAGCATTAGCCAGTGGCATTTAAGATGTGGAGAAGGAAAAAGTCTCTGCTCGACTAATTTCAGGGTCCTTCATGCTTTTGCAGTATTCTTAAAAATGTTAGCAATTAGAGACTGGCGACTAGATCAGCAACAGTGTATCAAACCCTTCGTATTTTTGTCTGTAGGTGTTTTGGCCATGACAGGTTGAAACATTTAAACGGTGGTCTGGTGTTGCAATGCTGCAAGCACGTTAAAAATAACCTTGTTTATTTTCCTGCACAGCAGTGGAAACTTCATGGTTCAATTTAGAGACTTTGTTCCAAATTTCAGCTTTTTGGCACATGTAGAGAGAAGTACTGATTAAACTGTATTAAGCGCTGTGTGGCCAGATCTTAAATTTTGTGTTGATCATAAAAGATCACAGTCATTTAGCCATGCTTTTAGACACTCCCAGGTCCCACTTCCTCTCTTTTATAAGTTGCTGAGTTGCCTTTGAGCTGCTGTTTTGAGGACAGTGTTTGTCCTACTCCAAGCTTCCTAGACTATAGTTTTGGAATCCCAATGTGAAATAATTCAGTAAAACTTAACAAGGCCATTTATAGGGCTAGTTATGTCGGTTTTTGGTTGCCTTACTGTTCTTTCGTTGTGTTTACTTTGCCTTTTTTTCTCCTCACAGAATGTACCGTCCTCGCGGCCAGCAATACACTTCCAAGGACTTCAAGGGGTAGGTGAATGATTCTGGACAGATTCACACACGACTAAGGAAAAACTGACAGTCAAGATGCATGAACAGTCCAACCACAATCTCCGCTCTGAGGCCGGAACCGCACTCTGAATTGTGGTCCTGGCTTTGAGTAGTGTGATTTTGGCTTGAGGGTCTATTCTGAAACTCAGCAGCTCTTACTGTTTGTCTGTAAAAATGGCTGGTTAACCTCTGACCTTGTACACCATGCGAGAGTTTAGCT
>JBBMFX010000021.1:9427041-9439992 GCA_037832545.1 Rhabdalestes septentrionalis
AAAATGCCAAAATGGCAAATAAATAATGTCTTGTGAATGTTTTTTGCCGATTCTGACTCTGAAGGGGAATATTTGCCATTTGGAAAGACGCTTGTGATTGGCACTAACTGCCAATCACAAAGCTGCAGGTAAGGTAACGACCAATCCAGGCTCTGAAGATTTTTAAAAACTTTATAATATAATTTCATACTTTATTTCGTAGATGTAAGTTCTGGAAGTGGTGGGACTATTTGTCAGCTCATAAAAGTGAAATGATCGTACAAGTGTGCAAGAGCCGTTAGAAATTGGGTGTGAGTTAGTCGTGTAGCCATAGTGACGCAGCTTAGGCCTGTTGTGATTGTGCCTGAATGAAAAAGAGTGGAAAGGTATGAAAAAACATACAGAAATGCTGAATCATATTGTATTATTTTAAACATCCTTATTGGGTAGTCCCGCTCTAGCCCTTTAGGTAGAATTCTTGCTATTTTTGTTCGGTTAATGGGTTTATTTTTAAATACGTGTCTTATTTTTCAGTTATATCCTAAAAATGTCGATGTTCATACATTTAACACTATTATTTGAAGAATGACGTTGTTGAAGTTTGCAAGATTAGTCTTTTGCTGTAATAAATGACTGTTCTTAGTCTTAGTTCTTCTGTGTATCATATAAATCAAGCTTATCATCAAGGCTGGGGCTTCAGTTGCATAATTGTTTGAAGATGCTAGTAAATGCACTGATAAATGCACTTAATTTTGTGGAATTTTTGTCACTCAGTGAGACCGTGTTTGTGCATGGGTAGATGGTATGGGAAAATCCTGAAGGAATGTTAAAGTAGCAGGCAGAGATGAAAGGGGGCTGCAGGGAGTTGAGGCGAGGCAGAAGACGTTGAGTAGAGATTTGCCAGGAGGGAGAAACTGCTCACTTTGAGATGAGAGCGGAGCACCTTGCAGAAGGTGAGGGGCGGAGAGAGATGACTGAATCTCAAACAGACTCCGCTCTCTCCCTCTAGAGGATCTCGGTGAGCACACTCTAGTCCCATTAATGAAGTGTTGATGCTCATCCGGCCCAGTGATGTCTGAAGAGTCACTCCAGACAGAACAGAGATGGCACCGTGGCGCAAGCACAAGTGGAAAAATAATGACCGTTATCATATGGACCTCCATGTCTAGTTTAGCTTCTTAGACGGGACAAAAAAATGTTTTTGCCATACATTTGCATAAGTTGATTGGCTTGTGTGTGTTTGCCAAATTCTAACAATGCGCACACACGTTGGATTTGGTAGAGAAAGTGCCTCTTTCAGTTCCTTCCACAGGTTTCAGTAGAGAAAACCTGTCTGGGGCAGTTAAAATGCAGCTTGCAAGTGACCAATAAGTGATTTTTGATGAAAGTGAGACCAGGGATTTCTCCTTGTTTGGACATACCATAAAGGGAAGGAGAGTGGGGAGAAATTACAGCTGTCCTGGTTACCATTTGAGAAAGGGAAAAGCTACTCTGAATTTATTTGCCTTACTGACTGATTCTAAATCACAGAAGCCCAGTGTGTGCAGATTTGTGTGCACAGCATCACACTTGCCAGTTATTTAACATGTATTTTGTTTTGTTTCCTGCTGGGATAACATACAGTCCTTTTTTAACTGCATTGCTTAGAACTGACTGTTCTTGAAGGAAAATTTAGTTTTTCATGGAGAAAACGAATTGTTGGAATCCATTTGCAGAGGTTGTTCTGAATGTTGGGTGCAAGTTTCCCAGACGTCTTGGAATAAGTTTCAGTGTCACTTGAGAATTTCCACTGGAAAATCATTTTAGTCCAGACTTTATCTGGAAACTGCCTTTGTGATTTGTGCTCTTCTCAGATTATAATTGATTGAACATTTTTTAAAAATGTATACTCATAATTTAGATGATATTAATGAAGCTCTGATTACTTTTAAGACTTTTTCACTCTATCCAGTGTGTGTTAGGACTGTCAAGGCTCTCTGTGTTTTTGCAATAAATGAGCAAGTTAATTGAATAATTTGTTGTATAAATGCGCAAGGAGCCCAGTCTGCAATATTCTGACATATAAAACAGAGCACTGTCCAGCTTGCTGCCTATTTACAAAATCTTGGAGAAAACACCTACTTACAAATATGATTTGTCTTTGAACCAGTTTTGGGAAGTTTAGAGGCCAAGTGTAATTACATTCTCATTCCTGACCACAGTCTCTGTTCTCTTCGTTCAGGTTGCCAATCTTAATCCAAAGGATAACTCCTATTCACTAAAGGAATTCATATACCGCGAGGTCCAGAGGGACTGGCCAGGTTACTTGGAGGATGAACGGACTCAGCTGGACAGGATCCTGGCTCGGTAAGTACTGTTTACAATGGCAGCATGCTGGTGGATGAAACGGATCCTTTGGAAGTAACTAAAGATGGGGCTGGGGAGCCAGCAGTACAGGGAAATGTGTGGCTAAAGTTGAGCTTATTTTGTGTTTGTTGCAGTAAACTAAACCTGCCTACAGATTCATCCAACGGTTCCCCCAAAGAACCAGCTTCATCACCACCGGTATGAAAAACACAATTCCTGATTATGATATAAACACACTCAAACATATGATGACTGCTGTTAATGTTAACCAAGTCATTATAGTAAAGTGTTTGATATGTTCTTCAAACAAATCCTCATCCATTTTTGCTTTTTGGCTGCTGAAAGACATCACTTAGGGAATAACGTTGCTATGAAGGGATGTAATTGGCAACATTTAGCTACACAACAAAAGATGAATGGTCACTTCTGATCAATCTAATTCTGATGCTCATGTTCTCATTGTAGGCTCTGTGGCCATGCAGCCTCATTTTAGGCAAGCAATGCACTATATGTTCTGATCTGGTCTATCTGGCATAGTCTGTATTAACTTTTACAACCGTTTGTGCTACAGTAGCTTTTCAGTGAAATCGATCCAGACTGACTGGCTTTTGCTCAGCATGATCCTGCATGCAGTGTAATGGCAATTTTGACACGGTCATTTCAGATATATACACCTGCCCATGTTTCCTGAATCTGACACATCAACTTACATAACTGTTCACTTGCTGCCTAACATATACCTTTATTCTACTAATGTATATCTTACTTGATAGATGCCATTATAATGAGAGAATCATAGCATTCATCTGACATTGGTTTTAAACGTGGTTGTGTGTTTTGACTATGACTTTTGCTTAACTGTTATTGTCACTGTCCTGGGAACTGTATATTGGTATTTACCTGAGTTTGTGTATTTACCCTTTTTTCTCTCATTGTACTTTTTATATTTCTTAGAAGCAGCAGCCTGAGGTTGACTTTATTGACCCTTTAATGCCTAAGAAGTCACGTATCTCCCATCTCAGTAACCGAGGACCTCTCAGCTTGTCTGAGCGACGCACCTCTTCCGAAGCAGAGAAGAGAGCTGCTCCTCCTGTCACTGTAGCCTGTCCAGGACCCTCATTCCAGCAAACTGTCTCCCACCCGTCTTCCGGGTCCAACTCCAACTCCCCAAGCACACCTGAGGGCTGTGGGACTCAGGACCTGCCTTTCGACCAGAGTTCCACATGTAGGGAGGAGACCGAACACTATACAGCCCGCAACCTCATGCCTAGCCCCTCAAACCAAACTGCCTTCACCACCTCCTCAGTCCCAATCACCTCTGTCCTCCCCACCTCTGCCATGTCCCCAGCAGCCAGCAGTAGCAAAAAGCCTAAAAAGAAATCAAAGAAGCACAAAGATAATGTGACGGAGAGGGAAAAGGGTAGAGGAAGGGATAGAATGGGCCCGTCTGAGGATGAGCGACCCAAAAAGAGATGCCGCTCCGAGACAAAGGAGAGGTGTGTGCCTGCCACAATTCGCAGCCCTCCTTCAAATGTGGAACCACACAGTGAAGGTGGGTTTTCTAATGTCCCCACTTCAGCCTTTATAAAAAAAAAAACACGGGGACCAAGGGTATATATATATTAGGCAGTGTTTTGTTTCATTTGTTTTGATTTTTTTTATGATTCGTGCACAGACTACACGGAGTGCCTTGTGGTATGCCAAGCACAGGACAGATTAGAGAAACTAGGGATATGAAGATGGAGTTGGAATGGAATTAGTGTAAATATTACCACAAGCGTTTAGGGACGATAGGAGAAATAATTCCCAAGAAAGCAGATGCTCACAAGTCCTTTCCAAGCTCTATTACTGCATTAGAATAAATAGGTCTTCTGGAATCATACATCCAACTAGTTGCTTTGTGGATTCTTTAAATCATGGCTCAAGGGATATGTACATTGTTGGAGGCCTCTTCAGTTTAGGTGATGCTTGTACTTGTTTGGTTCCCTTCATCTAGTTCAAAGCAAAAAATGAAACACTATTGCTTTGGTAGTTATAGTTTTCATAGATCTCACACTGACATTCCGAATTGAACTTGGATATGTAACTTAATGCAATATTGGTAAAGTCATAGCTCTTTCCACTAAATGCTTTGAATCATGCTATTGGCTTACTGTTTATTACAAAGCAGAAAGAAACATGTTAACACACAATATAATTGATGGTTTTCAGTATATTGTGTGAATCAAATATTTTTTTTCTTGTTTTTTAACGTAAAGTTGTTCTTTTTTTCCCCAAAATTACCAATATAGAGCTACCAAATGATGCCATACCCCCAAATAGTGATTTTGTTTTATTGTTGCTGTGAACTTTGAATTTTTGGGATTTTTTTTTTTTTTTTTGCACTGTTAGTTTAATGAGTAGAAAAAAGTATAAAGATTCTCATCCTGTCCAGATGCCTTATTTTTCATAACTTTGCTCTCTCCATAGACTTAACAAGCAAATCAGACGTCACTGAACTGTCAACCCCAGTGGTTCCCGATTACATTGCGTGAGTTTACTCTCTGTAGCTGTGATTGTGCCTTGTGTGAGTTTCTGTGTAGATGGTTAATTTGATGTATGCTAGATTGTTGTCCATTTAACCTCTCTTCACCTACCTCAATATTCTTTAATGTTTTTTTTTTGTTCAATGGTTCTACACTGTAAGCCAGTTGATTAATGGCTGTGTTATTTTCTGCAGTAAGTACACTGCGGTGGTGTCTATGGACCAGAGGCAGCACTACAAGGATGACTTCAATGCGGAGTACGATGAGTATCGTGTACTTCATGCTAGGGTGGAGAGCATAACTCGTCGCTTCACACTTCTGGAGTCCCAGTGCAGACGCCTCCTACCTGGAACCAAAGAGTACCAGGTCCGAGCACAATTGAACTTCAAATAAAATCTTAAAGCTCTTTAATGGAGATTTGGGTGCTTTTGCACTTATTGTAAATAACATTTAAGGTAAGATACTCTTCTTATCTTACCTGATCTTATCTTAAATGTTATATGCAACAAGTGCAAAAGCCATTAATGCAGTTATGGCTGGGTCTGAAAACAAAAGAGCATAAATTCCAAGTCCTTGCAAATTAAACTGGGTCATTTCCAAACATTTAGCAAGGTAGAGATTTCAAACGCACACTTGGCAACAGTTTGTGGCAGAAACGCAAATTTCAGGTGACCTAGATAACATATGAAATCTCTTCTTCATAATAAACAATGTCCAATGTCGTCCCTGTGTAGGTGGTGCATGATGCAGTGTTGCAAGAATACAAGATAGTGAGACAAGTAAGTTTGAACAAAAAAAGTGAATAGAATATATGCATACGCAAACATGGTCTGAATACATATGGGATGCATAATTGAATATAATTTGCGTTGTTTAAAATAATTTGATTGCCATTTTCTTCCTATCTTCATCCCTCTACAGCACAACCCACATTACCATGAGGAGAGGCAGCGCTGTGAATATCTGCACAACAAGTTGGCCCACATCAAACGGCTCATTGCTGACTTTGACCAGCGGAGGGCACAATCCTGGCTCTAGGTGTTGAAGCTGGGCAAAACTCTGCAGCCATTCAAATTTCGCTGCAGCGGAAAGACCACAGTCAGAGGAACCGAGGGGATCAAACAGCCTTTTTTTCCTTTTAATTTATTTTTCCTCCCTTTTGACCTCCTGCCCCGTCCCTACATCTGATCACCGTTTTTCTTTCCTCTCATCCCTTCTGTTCTTTTCTTTTTCCTGAAGCGTTGTTCCTCCTGACAAATTAAACACTTTTCAAAGCAAAGAAAATCCATCTGTAGCTACCTGTATTTAAAAGACAAAAAAGGAAGATCTATTTATTTTGAATAGAAGGTGGAGATGTAAGATTGAGTCTACAGATGAGTATAAGGTTCAGATGCCTTATTATTCTGGATGCAATGCAATACCAGGGGCCTTACAGACAGTATGTTTTTGACTTCCTGAAGCCTTTTGCACAGGGGCGGCTGAGCCAGCGTGATGGAGGGAGAAATGGCTTGAGTGTGTGGATCTCTGAGCCATGAGACGCCCTTTCTGCCAGGACCCTGCTTTTAGCAGTATTCTTGCTCACTGTGCAAATGGTGCCTTAATGTGTTCGTTTACACACGCAGTGGTGTGGAGTATAATAGGCTCCCAGGGGCAGCAGGAAGAAGTGATGCAGCTCACACCTGTGTGTGTTTGTGTCTGTGTGTGTGGATGTATACACGTGTTTGCTCATATGCACTCTTGTAAAAAAGATGCAATATGTTGAGGGACTGTCAGTGTTTATATAAAAGGTTGGATATGTATGAGAAACTTGGTCGGAAAGAACGAGTGGGAGTCCTGTTGATGTTTCGTGTGGGGGTGGGTGGGGTGGGTGTGTCTAATGGGTGGGTATGTTAGAAAATTGGAGGATGTGGATGTGGTTTAGGAGAACATAAATGAGGAAAATGAAATGTAAAAAAAAAAAATAGAAAATGAAAACCAAAAAAAGCTGCTATAGTCTTTGGACAGCCAGAGCACTCAGGATCAACCTGGCTAGTGTTACATGTTCTTAATTTGAAAGAGTGGAAGGTTGGAGGATTGGTAGAGTGCTTGCTTTCTACAGAACCATTATAAACAGAAGGTACTGTTAAAGGTGCAATCACTAGGAGGCAGTCCTGTTATTTTCAGATGTATTCCATGAGTTTCAAAGCAGAGTTATTTATGAATTCTGAATATAATATTGTTTTGTTTTTTGTTTGTTTTTTAAAGAGGAAGGAAAATCACTGATTTGAAACAAGTGGCTGGATACAAGTGATCAAACAAAAATCAAAGTATCAATAGTGAATAGATACTTATCATTTAAGGGAAACATGTTTACAAAACCTGTTAAAACGTTTTTCCTGATGGAAGCAATTTACTCGATTAGGATTAAAGCTGCGGAGCCTTTTGTTTCAGACATTAGAGTTTGATCTTTCTTCAGGAAAAGAATCCACTGGATCACTTGTCTTATGTTGCATTCTTAATATAATCCAAAATCATCTGGCCACGGATTGACGATTATCTGATTTGGCTTACTGTGATACAGTCGCTATATATTTTGTTCCATGATCTACTCAAATACTGCCCCTGCACATCAGATATTAGTGATGGGAAAGGGAAATCCCCACTTTTTTTTTTTTTCTTTCAACCATACCTCTACTCGCTGTGCCTGTGGAGTACAGTGACCTGTGTACCATTTTTTAAAAGTGTTTCCTTGTACATGAGCCTGTAAAACAACAGACTCGATGCATTTAAAAAAAGAAGTCAATGGGCAGGTGGCTTATTGTAAATGTATTTTGAGTTAAACAGGCTACAGATTCAGCAGCTAGATGTTGGGCTTAAAAACACTGTATTCCTTTAAAAGCCATTAAGTATTCATCATGCTTAGAAGCCGGCAAGTTGGCTGCTTTGAAGCTTCCCACTGAGAAACCGATTAATCCTGTTCTGTATTTGGGTCTGTTACTCATTCAGAAATGTGAGGCAGTGTTTAGCAGATGGGATGCAAGCCTTGGGGACCGATGCTATCTGGGTAACCAGAAAGGCTCTGATGGTGCCTGAGTAAAAATGGTTTAGAATATTTTCCAAAATAAATGTATTGTAGTTATTGGAGGGCAGCAGCACCTTCCCTCAGCTCTATTGCCCCACTCCCTCCCTTCTTCCCTCCTAAGCCTGATGTGGCTTGTCCCAAGAGTGTATTTCTCTAGTTCTCGGTATTTAAAACTCTAGGATTGACTGTCCTCTCTGTGAGCTTGGCAATTGCATTATTAATTGTTTGTTGGGTTCGTAGAGAGAGAGAGAGAGAGAGAGAGAGAGAGGAGTGGGACACTGTATTCTTGAATTTGTATGTGCACATGAAAATGACATTCTTATTGATACCTTTCTGGGACTTGGTCATGACCTAGAATTAATTCCATTATGAAGAGACCATTAATTGTCTTTGACACTAACCATTTGAGAGGATGTTCAATGTTGGTTAAGGCATGAGTCAAGACAGAAGCAAGAGAGGAGAGGAAAAAGCTGGGAAATCCTCGGGAACACTGTCCTCTTTTGATTTATCATTTGGTTGGGGGTTATGCAGACTGAGTGTTTCCAACCTGCTCATCTGAGAAATGCATTATCAGTTCAATAAAATGTGAACTTGATAAAACGTCAAATTGTCTTTGTTTCTGTCAAACGGTATAACTAGCCTGCTCAAAGGTTTAAGGATTGAGACGTTGTTTTGCTGCAGTGTAACGTCGGAGTATAGCTGGAACTAAACTAAACTGGAACCTGGAGCTCCAGAAAAGCATTTGCTTGTGCACTGTTTAAATTGAGGTCAGGCTCACGCAAGCTTTATAGTTTAACTATTCAATAGAGACCACATTGGGATGAGAAGCTCTAAGCCTGTACAACTAATGTTATACGGTTCGCAGTACCAATTTCGGTACCACAGCAAAACACAAAAACCTGAACAAGCTATTTTTATTCATAACAAACAATTAAACAAACATGACTGAAAATACACTTCCTATTTATTAGCTTAATCATTTGTATAAATAAAAAAAATATGCCATGAATGAACAATATATTATTATATATAAAACAAAACCAAGCCATTTTAAACATTTGAATTATTAAATAACTAAATAAATGACAAGCATTGAAAAGAATGTTTACAAAAAAAAAAAAAAAAAAAGCCATACATATGAATTCAGCAACAGCTTGGTTCAGTTTTCTGGCCTCAGCAGAGTTTTTGTCATACTTCTACTGCTGAAATTCATCTGTATTCGTTGTATACTTAGACGTTTGCTTTGGTGGTTCGTGGTCTTCCTCAGCCTGCAGCTGTAAAAGGAAAATATAATATCCTTCAGAATACGTAACTGCACAATAAACATGCTCGGTACCACTGGTACTTCAGATAACCTGGTACCGTAACATTAAAAGTTTTTTAGTACTGACTTGGTACAGAAGTACCGGGTCTTTTGTCAACATAAATCAAAGGACAATCCTCAACTCAGGGCTTAAGTTATCTGGCAAACTCTGAAAATTTGCTTTGTTGAATCCCTTCCAGGAATATTTGCTTTTTTACTGTTAGCCAAGACCACAAAAACCTACAAAACTGCCTTCAGACATTCAGAAAAGACAGCAATGGGTGAGACACACACTGACCTGTGTCTGTAAAACTAAAGCATGTGAAATATTTTCAAGGTCTCTAAAGAAATGTATTTCAGTGGCACTGCATTTGTTCTGATCCCAACAACAGGAGTGTGAACGGTGCGTGAATCTGCAGCTTTCTGGTATTAGTGTGTCTGTTCCTTTTAGAAATTTTCTGCATGGTTTTATTCCAATAATCACCACAAATATCCCTGAATGCTCCAAACAGAAACTTTCCTTGAAGCACAGACTATTTCTGTTCAAACAATAAGTGTATTCAAAGCAATCTTAATAAAGATTGTTGGAGCTGAGTCCATAATTCATGATCATTCCATACAACACATGAGTTGATGTTGGCTGTTTTCCTGCTGAACTTTTCACCTCAAATTGCTTTAGCATGCCTGGAAATTATTTTGACATCATTGTTCAATTACACATAGGATGTAACCATATGTCCTGTTCTGTTTTGGCCAGATATCTGTGCTCTATTGCTCTGAGATCATTGGCCGTGTGAAAACACATTTTAAATTCCCTGGACATTCATGCAATAAATGGGCACAGTGGAATATTATCAGGTAAGACAATGACAGATTGATAGCAAATGTCTTTTTTTTTTTAGAAAGCCCATTCCTTCAGTCGCAATGTGTTAGTAACAAGGTCATAGCGTTGTGTGTGACATGACAATGTTTGATGTGTAACAGAATGTGCTCTGTCTGTAGATGTTAATTTCAGAGATACATTTGGGATCAGACTGAAAATGTATTAACACTCCTCAGCCATTTTTAAAGTAATGAAGTAAAGAAATAAATTGATTATCTTGATACAATGAGATTCCATGAGATTGTGTTTGAATCAGAGCATCTCCAAAACAGCAGATCTTGTGGGGTGTCCTCGGAACACAGTGGTCAGTACCTACTAAAAGTGGTCCAAGGAACAACAACAGGTCATTTGCTCTCAAGACTAACCAATAATGTCTACCACAGAAGGGCCATTTT
The DNA here is from genome assembly GCA_037832545.1 of Rhabdalestes septentrionalis. Lineage (NCBI taxonomy): Eukaryota > Metazoa > Chordata > Actinopteri > Characiformes > Alestidae > Rhabdalestes > Rhabdalestes septentrionalis. Next base: position 9,437,534 of record JBBMFX010000021.1, read on the forward strand.
TGCACAAATTGCTAAAGAATATTCCTGCTGGCAATGATAGAAAAGTACCAGAACACACAATGCAAAGCTGCAGACCAGTCTAAACCTGAAGTGCCAATGCCAAACCTGTCCATTCCTTACCAGGTGCATGGGAGGCGCCTACTTGGGGAAAAGACCCTGCCACACTGCAAAAATAGTTGTTTGAGCAACACAACCAAGAGTTCAAGTTGACTTGGCCTCCAAATTCCTCAAGTCCCTGATGGTCTCAGCTCACATCTACCAGGATTTAAATCATCTGCTGTTCATCTGTTGGCGCCAGAAACCACAACACATCTTCAGAGGTCTTAAGGAGTTCATGCCTCAAGAGATGGTCTACACAATATTAGGCATGTAGTTTTATTCTTATGGCTGATCTCAGTAAACAAGTGTTCAAAAGTTTGGTGTACTATATAATGAATATGAAATAATAAATATTCTAATAACATTCCAGTCAACAGCTTTCACATAATTAGTAGGTCACTGTGAAGTACTATAATACAAATAAAAATATACAAGTGTAATTCATCGTATATTCATAGCTGGACTATGGATGTGTTTATGTCAGTGCTTGATCTTTTGAGATGCTGATCTTGGAGGACGTTTAGTTTCATAACAACTAACTAATAAGCACAATCCAGTTTTCACTTCAGTTACACCATTCCAGAACAGGTGGCCTGCTCGGTAATGGCTTTTTCATTGCAGTTGAGGGCATCTGATGAAAATTTAAGCTCAAGAGAAAGGGGCAGGTGTTATTTACATGGTTGCTGTAAACAAATCCTTAGTTCCAAATGAGATGACTCACAGTGGGCCGCAGGAAGCATTTTACACAGGTGTGATCCTCAGTTTCTGAGGAGATGCACACTTAATTTTACCAAGAGCTGAAATGCACCCACTCCGGCATCATTGTGCTGTAGTAACATACTCTACTCTTCCCTGAGAGGATTTGGTTACATTCAGCCTCAAGAGCAATACTGGTCAGGTACTGTTTTTGGATGATTAATCCTGGATAACAACAAACAAAACATCCCAAAGGTAGTGGATGGAGTTCCATGTTCTCACAACTCACAGCTCCACTTCCCCACAGGCCTGTGCTAGAGGACTTTATACCCTTCTAGTTGCATTTGGCATTAGGCATAGTGATCTTAGTTTTTTCCGAAACATGCCATTCTGTTCATTGCATTTGTCATGCTTTCAGATGTAGATGTGTCAGATGAATTTTCTAGTTCCTGGATACTTTAGCAGATATATTAGATGTCATGTAAGTGCCCTGTTGAAATACTGGTCTTAAAAATTGATAACAATGCTGCTTCATAGTTATTTGGCAGCTTTACAGGAACAAAGCGTCATTTAATATGTGGTTCTGTGGTATCACCTGTTATTAAACTACCAAGGAGCTCTAATAACTACTGATTTATTACTGATCGCGACATTAAATTGGTCCATTATAGTCACATGTGAACACACCATACCACACAGTGTGAAGAGTCTGAAATTTTTCTCTGCATTTAACCCATACACCGAGTGAAGCAGTGGGCTACTGAAATTTCAGGAAGTTGACTGATTTAGGGTTATCCAAAACATTTGGGAGCTACTTCTCCTCTTCAAACCATTTGAAATTTTGGCAACATATCTTCTCTGAAGTGAGGTATCAGTATCAGAATCTCATTTACTCGTCAAGTAATTTGATGATCTCAAGCAGAGCAGAATATGACAACAATCAAATGTAAAGATACAATGAAGCAATATAATATATTATAATGTACAATTTAAAATATAATATATATTTGTATAAACATTATTTTACATATAAAATGATACCCTATTGAATATATATGGCCGATTCTTCAACTACGGGCACTTTTGGCTTTGTGAACTTGAGGGGCAAAAAGGTGTTCAAATCACAATTGTCACAGTCCGATAGGTTAGTATAACTAGTCTAGTTTGATGATCCATATGAGAACACACTAATATGACAAGACAAATTGGTGGTTTTTTTACAGAATTCCTGACCTGGCTTGCACAAATGTAAATGTAAATATATGACATTTATTTTAAAACAGTATGATATACATAATTTTTCACATATAGTTTTACCACATTATGCCAATATTGCAATTACCACACATTCATGGATTTTGGGTAAATTAATTCTGATGAGGACCAAACACAAAGCGTTCATCCACCACAAACTTACAAATAATATTGGAATTGATAGATACATTTCAGGGAATAACTACTTGTGTTTTTACATTAAGTGGAACATTATCCCATAAAATATGCAGAAGTTTTGAATGAGTTATTAGAATTAGTATCCTACGCCAAAGCGCGTACACAGGGAGCCCGAGACGGCTTGGATATGGTTGGCTATCAGAGGTAAAAAATGATATAAATACTGTTCAGTTTCTCACAAAAAACGATCGTTTCATGTCTTAAGACATCAA
>JBBMFX010000021.1:9440092-9457435 GCA_037832545.1 Rhabdalestes septentrionalis
TAGATGTTGTTGTTCCTGCATTGGGAGGCGTTGAAACTGTTGCACGGAGTTAAATCTTGGCATTTTCGTATATGCGACCTTAGGTTCGAGGTATTTCCATCTCTCGCGTCACCTTTTTGTTGCACAATTGCCTCGTCCGGATTTACCGCCTCTCCCCTTTCGTTCGTTCGAAACTCGAAATGCTGCCAAACTGCAGAAGTTGTGTTCTTTTTCGAGATCAGGTCAATTGGTGCGCGACTCGCCATCTTTCCCCACCTCTCTCTTTCTCCTCCACACGGTCACGTGATGACAACCACGCATACGCATTTTTGGCATTAAATTGTATTTAATAATTAATCCTTGTCTCCTATATAAGTGCATTGTTTTTATGGCGGTATAACGGTATTGAAACTGATACCATTGTTATTTTTAGATCCAGCGGTATACCATATTACCGTATTACCAAGCCTAATGTGTATATGTGTGTGTGTTTGTATATATGTATATATATATATATATAGAGAGAGAGAGAGAGAGAGAGAGAGAGAGAGAGAGAGAGAGAGAGAGAGAGGGATGGATGGATAGATATGTGTTTGTGTATGATTCGTCAGATGCAGTGCATGAAACAAAAACAAAACAGTTAGTAGAACTATTACACAATATGCAATATATAATGTGTTTGTGTATGTGTGTTTTTATAGTACATATATCCACCTCTCTTATTAACCACCACATTTTGTGTACATAGCAAAATGTAGTTTATTTAGTACAGAGGATTTTCAGTATTTTTGGGAGAGTTTTATTTTGACTTTGTATATTTTATATTGGTCTTGTCTCTTCATGTCTGTGCAGTCATAGCATCAGCAATTTCTTCTGGATCAATAAAGTTTTACTTGTGTGCAATATTTTTTCTTTCCAGTCTACAGCATGTACTTTGGCAGGTGTCCACTAAAACATGAAAGCATATTTAGCAGGAACCACATTTTGCGAGAAAGCTTTTAAATGACGGTTTCTGAATCTGGTTCTAGTAACCACCCCTGTGAACACGTCTGCATCAGCAGGTTTCTCCAGAACAGAGCATTTCACATCAAACCCCCCTCTAAGTGACTCTGTTCACTTAAGCAGTAAATGATGCAGAATTTGAGAACATGCTGCGCAATTTCCCCTTTCAGCTGCTACATTATTTGCAGTAAATGTGGGGCATTTTAACATTGAATAAGAGAGATACAGATTTTTGAAGCAAATTACAGCGCTGTTTGTGTGTGTGTGTGTGTGTGTGTGTGTGTGTGTGTGTGTGTGTGTGTGTGTGCGCTCGCAGGTACCCCGGGTGTTTATAGGTGAGGAGTGTATTGGAGGGGGCAGTGATGTAGAAGCACTGGACAAAAGTGGTAAACTGGAGGGAATGCTGCAGAAGATTGGAGTTCTGCAGTAAACAACACAGCCGGTAAATAACACACACACACACACACACACATGTGAAAGGTACACAATTCATTAGTACATTCCATCTGTGTTTTGTTGTTTTGTTTACTTTTTTTTCTTTTGTGTCTTGCTTTTCTTTTTCTCAGTTTAAATCTTCTCTTTTCTTTCTTTGTAATGCCTTTTATGATACTTTATCAGTTATATTTCTTTATTTCTCTGTCCTTCACTCACACACACTCACAAGAACACACACACACACACACACATTTGTTGTGTCAGTTAACATGAAAGCAAACGCAGCCTCCGGCAGCACCCGCTGCTGCATCCTGGATTGGCACACACTAAATCTCTGAATACGCACCACCTCAGGATCTTTCTAAAATGTCTTTATTCAGTGTGAGATGAAGATAAACACAACTGCACTAGACGAAAGACAGCCAGAACAGGCTCTAGGTCCAACACACTGACTGACTGACTGACTGCACTAAACGATCCACATGCTGGATGCATACATTGCGTACATATTTGTCCCCAAATAAAAATCTTGGATGTACATGTTACAAAAATAGTTGCATCACCGTAAAATTATAATCTCATGGCAAAAAATAAACATTTGAGGTGTTATTCAAGTTGTTTTGCAAAAGTAATCACAAATTAAAAAGAAATTCGCACCATGAAAGACCATGGCAGACCATGAGAACATGACTGAAGTCTCTAGAGAGTATAAGGTTGACCCTACCCTGTTGAACACTTTGGGTTTTTTTATCCCAGCTTCGAATGAGTTTTGGCCACCGAGTTTTATGACCAAAGTCCAACCATGACTTACACAGTTATTGTAGTCAGCAGTGTCCTTTGGATGTCACAGTTTATGTCCGTGTACACAAAGCAGGAGCCACATTGCCGGGCACCATGAGAAACACAGTAATGTCCGCAGCCACAGTGTCCGCCCCAGGCCTCTGACAGCACGTGACTGTCTACTGAGATCACAGGATTGAAGGTCGAAGTTATATAGACACAGTTCATCACAGTCAAGAACCAAGTTCTTCAGATTTCACCAGAATTCTATGAGAATTCCATCCTAATTTCCCACTGATTCCCTCAGAGCTGCTCAGCTTCCGCCTCAGGAAACATAAGAAGCCTTCTTGTCTGCATTTCTGTGTTTGTTAATGAGTCTTCTTCTCACTCTCTCTCTCACTCTCTCTCACTCTCATCCACCCCAACTCCGAAGCGCGCCGCGTGAGGGAGGTCACATGATGCTGCAGCGGGATTTGCGCAGATGTCTCCGCCTCTGCTGGTACTCACTGAGCTCCTGCAGGTATCCTCTGGAGGGCCATCGCAGACGTTCCACCTGCTCACGCTCCTCCTCTGTCCAACAGCAGCACTGTGACTACACAGAAACCACGGCAACACACCTCTCCTCACAGCCACGCAGCCAGTGCAGTTTACATTGCTTTCATTGCTTCATGCTTTCATCAATGATATTATACACCTAAACCCATCAATAGTTTGGGCTCAGATAAAATGTAAACTTTTACACAATTTTTGCAGAACTCCAGTTATGTAACTTGGCAAAGATAACTGAGAGATAATGTTAGCATTACACGTGCCTTGTTTGTCAGCAAACATTTCTTGGCTACTCAATTACATTTGGTTAAAGATCAAATTGCCTTAAATATTCACTGCATAAACCTAGACCGCTATAACAAGGTCAGATCCGTCCATAATCTGAAGGAGCTTCACTCAGGTTTTGTCTGTTTAATTTGTATGTTGCTCATTTTGAAATAAACTTGAAAACATGTTTGTGCTTTGTGCTTTGTTATACATCTATTTCCCACAATATTTCAGTGGCTAGTCTGCGTGACAGCCTGTTAAAGATGCTGCCTTGAGCTATTATGCACTCAGGTCAGGACTCCCGAGAGCTTTGCTTGCATTAGCATTCTCTGTTTCCCAACAAATGTTAACAAGGCTGTAGTGATCTGTCACGCTTTAATGTACTGTTGCATCTGTTAGGTTTGTTGGGGGAGGGTATTGGGGCATTTGGCCTGCTATTTTCGAGCTTTAAACTGTGACTGCGCATTTGCTGTGATAATTATGAACCAGATGGTGATCCAGACAGCTCACCTGATAGCTCCAGGAAGTCAGGTTTGTGGCTGAAGATCAAGTAGTTATTGGCGATGAAGTGGAGTAGCCAGACATACAGTTGGTCCGCATTGTGGCACTGTTTGTAGAGGAAGCAAAAAAACGGCTCATATATAATCACTGTGAAAATGTCTCCCCAGTAATAAAACAGATTTATACTGGCACTGGATTGATCTGGCGATAGTGAATGGTGTTTACACCACCTCGGTAGGTTTGGTTGTAAACTGTCTCAATTCTATAGCCAATGACCCAAATAAAGCACAAAACAGGGGAACATGCCCCCATACTTTGGGTGTTTAGTTAACATTTAGGAAAATGTTCCTGAATACGTGCTCATGTTTCTAGTTTGATTGCATTCATGGGTTTATTGCCCATTTTCTGTTAAAAAAAAAAAGATATACATCCAGTTTGTTCCATATATAACAGACAGGTAAATATACAAATAAACACAAACAGAAGAAAGTAATACATTCCTTCTTTTTTAACAAGTTGGTATGTTGGTTGGAAGAAATTTGGTTCCACTGCATGGACAGATCTGGTCCCATCAGCACAACTACTGGTTTAATTTTATTAAAGACTGTTTAGCTCTACTAGGTATTGTGTGGTAATTATAAATACTGGGCTTCTTGGAGGAACATTGAACTGGCACACAGACAGACAGACGGACAGACATTCATAATAATTGTTTTATATTTTTCAAGTTAATGTTTAAACAAATACATGTTTACTGTCCAGATTAATAGCTTTACATACAGATCTCTGAAGAGTACTTAAGATGTTGCACAGCCCTGAATTTAGCATACAGCCCCTCTGTTGGCATCATGCAAGCTGCATGCCTAAATCTTCACGCTTGCTTCAAACAACACCAGTTTCAGCCATGCAGCATCCCTTTGTCCTTAAACTTCAGTGCAAAGCTGAAGAAGCAAACCTGTTTGTTTGACTGTATATGAGTGAATAAGATTATTCTTATACATTGTTTAGGGGAACCCACCCTCAACCCACCTTTGCTCTCCTCAGTAAGCGTATCACGCTGATGCTCGTTGAGGCCAGCTCTCGGCTGGGCATGCTCTGCAGGTACGCACACACACACACCTCACAGAGGTGCTGCAGACGCTTCACCTGATACATCTCTGCACAGACCAGCACAGCCATAGCCTGCAACACACTGGCTAAACACACACACATACACACACAAATGTACAGCTGTCAATCATCTGCACTGCCTCTCTACTTCCCATCAATCAGCCCATCAGCCGTCATGCTTCTGCCACGCTCTGATGGTGTTCATACGCGTTCACTGGCAATCAAATGTACCTCGTTCATCTGAAAGACAGTGCGCCCTGCCTGTTGTATTCTGGACAAGCAAGGCATTCATCAGATTAAGTAAAACAGCTCGAAGCACTGCTCCAGTGGAAAATGCCGTGCAAGCTGGCAAGCTGAAATTCTCCTATTTAATTTTGCCCAATGACACATCTGACAGACGGAGAAATGGAATGACGCAAATGTAGACATTTGTCTGGCTTTTAAACAAGTTGATTCTTTTAGAGAATCCTCATTTATCATTTCATATGCCTTCATGAGCGTTGAGAATGAAAGACTAGCTCTGAAAAATTATTTTTGGCATAATGCTATAAAAATCTAAATCAGTGTTTCCTACCACAGTTCCCAGGGTACTGGCGGGCGATACACACTCAAATTCATACTGGGATGTTTTCTACTTTCTAGACATGATTCCATGATACATCATTATTAAAAAAGCAGATAAATACATACAATTCAAAAACCGATCTGTGTGAACTTTGAAGTTAATAAGTAATAAATGGTTCATATCTATTTTTTTTCTAAAAGTAGATTTTAGTCCTACATAGGTAACCTTTCCAACAGTCCAAAGCAAGAAATTATCCAAACACAGGACCAAAACTGAATTGGGGAACTGAGTGATTAGGAACTGGCTCAGGTTGCTGGAAGCTGGGACAGAGAAAAAAAAGTACAGCCATTGTGTCACCCCGCACTGAACATCATGGCATTCTCCCTGCTTTTACACACCAAGGGCTTCTTATCTAGTTGATCTAAATCTGGCATGTTCCACACACTTCGCAGTTTGGTTTCTAGCCCCTTGGTACACCTCATCAACTGATTATCAAGCCCTACATCAACTGGGACTCGAGTTATCAGTGACTGCAGGAGCAGGAAAAATGCAACATTTAGTGTACAATGACACCTTATTTATTTTGGAAAGGGGAAGATCATTTTTGATGGATTGCTACTCAATAGAAAGCTACAACTAACCTAAGTTAGGGTCTTCACTTCATAATTTTTATTTTGATAATGATGAGTGTAGTATAACAATTTTAAACAAAGGGCTAAAATGAGATAAATACCCTGTGTTTACCGAAGGGAGCACAGAATATTTACAGCGTAACATAATATACATAATAGATATTCTACTGGGAAGCCCAATATTCTACACTTTCCTTGTAGTTTATTGTTTTCCCTGAAGACCAGCCATAAATGCTCTAAATTTAAACTGATTTTAATGGGTTTTTTTATTTTTTTATTGTGCCTACAAGCCGTGTTATGTGTCACTGTCAGGAACATTTCATTTTATGGGATTTACAGGATTTACAGGACTTTACAATGTAAGTAAATATATATGAACCCTAACAGAAAGTGATACTGGACCTTTTCTGTTTGCCCAATCGAAACACTGTAAACAGCAATGGGTATTTCCAAATGATGACAGCCCACGGTATGTTTTGAAAAGTACACACTATATGTTTACATAAACATTTAAAATACTGAATCAGAGTATTGACCATATAGTAGAATCAAAAAAAGTACTGATGCATCCCACAGCACAAATTTAAGGTAAGAGTGGCAGAGATGTACACCGAGGTCTCACCTGGGCAGCACGTGTCAGTATACAGATACTCCAGGAATGCGAGGAAGGTTTCCGAGGAAACTCCATGAATAGGCACCACTCGACTCCGGGCCTCAGCGTACTTCCCACTGAACATGGCAGCCATAACGTCACAGCGAGCCACAAGCACAGCTCTGTGAGCAGGCAGCACACTCCCTGAAACCATACACACAATGCAAACACACTCACACACTCCCTCATCGCATAGGAATGAGGAACGCATATTAATGTTTGCATGTGCATGTATCCATGGCAGCACTTGCCTTGCACCATGAAAATGACATCAGAGTAGAGAGGGGAATTGAAGAGGTTGCCCAGCGTTTGTGGGCCTTGCTGTGAGCGAGGAGTGGGTGTGTCCCTGGGTCCCTGCACACAGAAGAGGCATTTTGGCCATAAGTTACTATAAAGTGAGACTTGGGAATTTAATACAAGGCGAGTGTAGCTAATTAAGGCCAGTCAGTTAGCATTGTCACACACACGCTTGCCTCCAAATACATCAGATTTTCTTCTCTTTGATTTCTATAAAAAATTGCATGACATAACATCTTGACACTGGAATCACAAACTAGGAAGAGGCGAAGGCATTCTGGAAGCAAACCTATAGAAGTACATACATCAATCCACCTCCTACCCCTTTATCCCACACTCTGGGTCAGGTGGGGGGCTGTCCCAGCTGCAATGGGCAAAGGCGGGCTACATCGTAGACTGTCGCCAGCACATACAGAGACAGACACCCATTCACACTCACAGTCACACCTAGGGGCAATTTAGCGTGCTCAATTAAACTATGTTTCTGGGGGCAGGAAGAAACCCATGCAGACACGGGGAGAACAAACTTAACAGAGAAAGACCCTGCGCTCAATTGTGAGTCGAACCCAGGACCTTCTTGCTGTGCGGCAATATTGCTCACCCTTGCACCCACCTGTAGAAGTCTGCAAAGAAAATGTTAAAATATCCGAAATATGCCAGCTCCCTTTTAAAACAGGTACAGATTTGTTTAGAATAAGTGCCAAAATCAGGCAGCAAGTGAACAGTCAGTCCTTTAAGTTTATGTGATGAAAATAGGAAAAGGGACACTTAACTAAGGGACTTTGACAAGGACCATATTGTTATGGCTAGAAGACTGAATAAGAGCATACAATAGGGATACAAAAGTCAGTACCAAACGTGGTCCACAGGAGTACAAGTGTCAAACCGGTCATCGGCACCCAAGGCTAAAGGCTAAAACACAAATGGGTGTGAAACCTGGCCAACATGCTTCCACTGGTTTTAATGTAGTTGATAACTGGTGTGTCTTCTACATTCAGGGGATTGTAATGAGTGGAATTTAAATTTCCACCACAACTTCCAACTCACAAGTAACGATAGCCATAGAGGTTCATGCAAAACTATAAAAGCAAACCTCAGAAATTGAACATGTCACTACGCTAATTAGCTGAATCTATGAAAAAAATTCGTTTTCCTTTCCATTTTTTTGTTGAAAATATTCCTTTAATACCAGCTTCACAAACAGACGAGTGCGTGTTTCAATCCGAGCTACGCATATAGTCAGGGGCGTATCACGCTTTCCAAAAGTGGGGGTGTTCTGAGATGGGGATGCCAAGTAACAAATACAATTTAATCAATTTATTACAATATAACCTGACAAAAGTGGGGGGGGATGGTATCACATTCCCCCATGTGCTACGCCCCTGCATATAGCCAACCCCCAGTCTACCCACTGAACGGGTTTATAAGAAGGTTTGCACTGAACAAGCACCCACCCAGCCACTATTTTCCACAGAACTATTTATACAGTACAGCTGTTACCAAACCCATGCCTGGTTAGATGGCTACCTTCTCTCTTCCAACGAACGAGCGTATCCTGTCCATCAGCTGGGCCACTGCTAAAGGGTTCTTCAGCTTCTCCGTTAAAGCTTCCTCTAGGTACTCCCATTCCCAGGCCCCTGTGTGGAAACACACACGCACACATACGTGCCTGCACTCATCCGTGAGTATATTAAACACAAGCCATTGTGCACAACTTGCCTAAGTGACTGCCAGATAAGTCCCAGCTTTGCATAGTGGCTGCTCAGAAGTCGATGCATATAAAATAACAGGTCATTTCACAAGTAAAAACCCAGAGCGGTATGTGCAGCTCATAAAAACCTTAATCAGAATCTTTATCTTCACTGTCTATGGATACTCCACCTTGACCTCAGGGTAACCACCCACATTGTGTACTTATCCTATGACAGTGCTGGGTTTTTTTTTGTTTATCTCTTTCAAGTGTTTATATCTCACAGTTTGGAATGGCTTGAGCTCTTTTTTAAATATGCTTTTTAACTAGGAAAGAAAACAAAAACAATACATAAAACAAAAAAATCAACTTACAATTCAGTGGAAATAAATGTAACCAGAGCTGCCATTTACAGAATGTATATGTTTTAAGTTACTAGTCAATACACACTTCTAATTTAATGAGGCCAGTAACATGAGGCAGGGTCGGGGCACTGCCTGTGAACACTCCTGTTTCACAGATTTTCAAAATTTCAAAGCATTTATTGAGCTACATATCTAGTCAGTTCCAACTTCCATACAGCTGTTTCAAATTTCTGTTTGGTCTCAAAATGGGACCAATAATCTGGCATTTTCTGATTAGTGATTGGTGCATCGTGAATCTGTCATGTCTGGCTGACACCTGAACCATTTATGAAGGTCAGGATTTGTCTTCGTGCTAATTCATTTTATTGAATCAATGCATTCCAAACAATGTCATATCAAATATTGATTTTATTGATTTTATTCATTTAGTTTGAAAACACCCTAAGTATGGATTGTAATGACCCAAAAGGGGCCTATGGAATACCTAAAGAATGAATCATTTAACAAAACCAAAATGAAAGCTGTATATCGTCGCTGTCTGGTGGAAGCCTTCTAATTCCACTTTTGGTCTTTGTTGTTTTTTTTCATAAATCAATACTATTGGTCTTTCTCCACACGTAAAACAGAGCTTTACTCATGTAAAATTAAAATATTGCTAACCAATGAAAAGTGTTGAAAATAGTTATACAATTGTGATGACACAGTGTTCATTCATTTTATAATGCACATACTTTTTTGCGTTTCCTGAAAAATTCACCGTTTTGGACCTATGAGGTTTCGGCCTGCTGGCGACAATATGTTGTTCTTTACTCATATGAAGTGCACATTTCAGAGATACAAGGTTTCGTCAGCCATGCAGCCCGCCTGCCCAGCTGATATTGCTGGAAGGAAAATATTCCTTTTGGCATGCTGTCATCCTGATAAGACTGTTATTCAGATGGCAAAACTAAGCTATCAGACATATTTCTGCCATCTCAGATTCCACTGATAGACATATTACACTGTCTTCTTCATAAATAGTGCCCTGTGACATGAAACTGCTTAGTGTGTTCCAACACTTCATTTCTTCTTTATGGTCCAGGTGCCCTTGGAGTAACAGATGGAGAAAGTTGCTGTACAATAGCGCCATATATCAGTATAGGATGGATGATCTCATTGGTATGAGTCTCGCCTTCTTAGAGCCATACGTGCCCTAATAGTGATGAATGTGTCTATCGCGCCCATTCAATTCACCCCAGCCATAAAACCCAGTCCCAATCTCCAAATGAGCTGAAGTCGAATCAATCTATAATCATTTAAAGGTTTGAACTCCTGATCTACAGTGACAGTCTTTAACGTTTTCTAACTGCAATCCTGAATTCTAGCTTAAAGCTGCCCAAAGGCATTTTCACGTTCACATACCCCTAATAAAGACACAGAATCACAATTATGCATTCAGCACCACACGTTTCCAGACGCAACACATCCCACATACAGACACATTCCTCTCTTGCTCTCCCGACCCTGCCTCTCCCTCCATCTCTCACTCTCTGTCGTGCTCTCTTTCTTTCCATCTCTTTCATCCTTTCTCTTATTCTCTTCTCTTCACCCACTTTTTCTCTCTCTTTTCTCCCTCTCAGTGTCTTTCTTTTTTTTCATTCCCCTTCTCTTATCTCCTCTTTCTATCATTCCTCCTCCCCCATCTATCTGCTTCTTTTCTCCCTCCATTTTCCCTCGGCGAACATCTTTACACTTTCATGCATATTTCCAATGTCTCTCGCCTAGTCTGTCTCAGAACTTTTGCTTTGTGTATCCCTGGCAGTTCCCCTCTATCACTCCTCTCTGTCCCTTTCCTTCTCTCTTCTCCCTCTAATAATTTCACCCCCATTCTCCTTCTCTTACCATTTTCCTGCTTTGCCTTTCCATCTCTTTCTCCTTGACCTTCCTTCATCGGCTTCCTCTCCAAATCCTTCTGACTCTCTTTTTATCTCTCTCTCCTCCTCCTCTCTATCTCTCTCTTCATTTCCCTATCTTCCTCTCTCTTTCTCTTCCCGTCCTTGACAGTAAGTTTGTGTTTTTGTCTCTTCTCCTCTAAACCACGCTAATCAGCCCTGCAGCCCTGGGGCCCTGTAAAGCAGGCTGCAGGAGAACAGCCACATGTATGCAGAGAGCTGTGATTCAGACAGAATAAACAAACACAGTCAACAATTCTCCTAAAGGAACATCTCCACTAAAAGACCCATAAGCAAAACCGAAGCACAGAACACAGGAGATAAGGTAGACATGCCAATGGGATTTTTACTGTCACTTGATGGATTAAACGTGAGTGAATTAGTGCAGAAAGACTCCCTACCAAGAAAAGCTGATGACGCATGCCTAATAATGCATCTTTTAATAATGTCGACTTTCGCTTTCAATTTAGTGTATTGAATCTTTATGTTTTTAATGTGATTATAAAATAATTTACATCTGTACAGGCTGCAGTAGGTAATGCTCAGTTCATGCAAAACAATATATAAATCCCAATAATGGACAGTAATAATGCTGATTTCCCTTTCAGGAAAATATATTAAATTACACACTCTCAGCAAAAAAGGCTCTTTGTAGCATTCAAAACCCTTGGAGATGCAAAGATCACTTCTGTATTAATGGCTGCGTAAACTTCAGCAAATTATGCTACATCTGCATTAATTTAAATAGCTATTATTTAGTAACTGCAATAAATGATACAGTAAAGTCTATGAATCCAATATGTCGAACTAGAGCGTGTGAGAGCTGAGTTCCTTTCAGAGTATCATATTAAATATGGAGAGTTTGCTGTAGTTAAGTAGTAATTATGGTCTATATAGACTTCAAGAATTCACCTTATGGGTCTGTCCAATCAAAACAACAGAACATGTAGTATGCTTCCTTCCCCAAAATGAACAAATCTCAGCGATAACTGTCTGCTCTAAAATAAGCTTTCGGCTCAAAAACATCAGCTTTGCGATTTTGAGCACCTGCGTACACTCACCTCTGTAGAGAAACATCAGTGTTTCCCACAGGCATAAACACAGCAGCGGGTCTTTCACCACCAACCGGCTCAGGCGCCCAGGGAGGTGCCCATCTGGTCGGGGAAGCTCATCCAGACCGCCATCCCAGGTGGAGAGGAGCGAATGGGGTCCATCTCTCTCCCTGCAGGCGCACCGTGACACCGGCCGCTCCCATGCCTGCCGTCCTACCAGCAGCTGCCTGAAGTACGGGCTGACGGCACACAGCACGGCCGCATGAGCCCAGCCCAACTCCTTCCCAGAATCCCCAGCATAGAAAACCACATCAGCAAACTGCACCCCACGCTCCAGAAGCCACTGCAGGTCCTGAGAGAAACTGGACTCCTCCACACGCACTGGGGGCAAACGTGCTGTTAACCGAATAACAAAGGAAATGTGAGGAAACCTTCAAAAAGGGCGTCTCATCATGATGAAAAATCCGGAAGTATCAAAAGACTGGTCTATTTACCTCATACATTCTATGGTTTGTGGTTTCCCGTAAAAGGTCAGAGTATACTAGCCCTGTCTGCATGAGATTGCTTCGCTCTTTTACAAGTGCAGCTCAGTGATTTGATTTCCATTCAGATAAGCAATGTGAGTGTTTTTCTCCCTCCAGGCCTGATAACAAACTACTGTTTTTCAAATGTCAGGGTGGTCTGATCATTTTAGTTCTCTATAACTGTCCAATGATTCAAGGTTTTGAATCACTGCTATTTAGCATATTCAGTCTCCTAACATGCATATCCATATTTAAAATTACAGAGTCCTTTGGAGGGGTCTGTAAAACTGTTCACTGTGTTTTGCGAGGGATTTAAACACACACTCGTCTGTTTTTTAAACACACACTCATATGTAATTGACAAAAAGGGCACTGTGGCCAAGGCCTCCTTCGTAATTCACCTATGGGAGAGTATTAGCAGGAGTAGAAAGATAATAAAGTCAGAAAATACAGCCCACCAGCAACTAATCCATTCTAAACAAACCTTCATTCCTGATTCCTGACCTCAGTTTGGAAAATCAAATCTGTAATCAAATCTATTGGTCAATTGATTCATCATGGCATGTTCACACAGGGCAGGGTTTCGGAGGTAACATAGATAAAAAAAATACAAGAGTTTATGTATGTCAAGAAGTCAGCAGCAGAGTCATGAGATAGTGGAACGAAGTAGAAGTAGAGAGTGAACGAGCGAATAATGGCAGGGCAAAATAGAAAAATAAATGCAAAATTAATGCAAGTAGTGTTAAAGAGACTGATAAAGTGATTTAGAAAGTGAGTGTAAACAAAAGGGAGAAGTATGTGTATATATAATTTGAAGAATAGAGACCCGGTGTCAAGAGACCTGATGAGAGTGTGCCTGAAGGAGGGTGTGAATAAGGGAGAGCAAGTGAATGAATGAGAAAAAGATGGTTGAGTAAATGAAAGCTGATGCTAAGATGCCATGAATGTATGAACAAGTGAGTGAGCAAGAGCTGCATTACTGAGAGCAGAAGCAGGAGGGGGGAAGACAAGGGAGAGATGGGGCGAGTGAGTAAGGGAGGGATGAGTTAATGCAGTAAGCGAGAGACAGAGAGCCGAAAGAAGGGATGGAAATGTCAAGGGGATAGGTGAGAAAGATAAGGCAGGCCAGGGGAAGGTATAGCAAATGTAACAGAGTGCAGAGGAAGGGTTAGGCAAGTGGAGGAATAAAGTGGGGGTTGGATGGATAGAGGGATGAAGCCAGATTTGAGAAAAAGCTTGATGAAAATGCTACGTGAAACAAGGTGAAGCACATGATCTGCTACAGCCTGATGCATGTGCTCATCACGGACATATTAAAAACATATTTTTCATAAATCGCTGCCTCATCTCTGCACATCTCTTTTTTATGCCCACCCATTTCGGGCCTTGCCAGCAGGGCTTTCCAGGATTCAATGGCCTTCATATTTAATGGCCTGCGCTCTATAAAAAGAGCTAAGTGGTATTGGACCGGCGTCAACAAACTATGGAAAAGCTTTTGGCTCCTTTCTCACGTATTACTTCTTACACCAAAGATTATCTAGTACTACAACATGTAAAACTTTTATTAGTTTAATGCACAAGCATGCATTTCAAAGTGCTGTTAGAGGAACTATACTTCTACATCTACATGCTAGAAGATTTGTTATGTCAACAGTCCAAGTTTGCACTACTACACAGATTCATGGCCCCTAAAAAAAACATGCATCCACATGTTATGTAATGCAATTTTATATTCCTACCAGGCTGATCCAGGTGCGGAGGGCGGGGTTCATTAAACCTGTGGCCGCGTCTCTTGTCTGGTCTCTCTTTAGCTTTCTGCTTCAGACATTGAATCATGAAGTATTCAAGCTATAAGAACAAACATAAAATGTAAGCACTGTCAGTCAAGTGCTGTTATTCATTGTCTTAAAGACTGTGCAATATAAGTGCATAAAACTACAGTGTTCAGCTTTTATTTAGGGATTAGAAACCAAACAAAATGGTTGAGCCACAACTCTACTCACTAAAAGCTCAAACACTATGTGTTTAGAATGTTGAAATGTTGAGAATGTGAAAAAATGAAAATATTCACATCAGTAACATTTTCAGGTTATAAAAGTTATACTTCTAATAGTAAGTAAGAGATAGTAACAGAACAATAAACCATTTACAATGACCATTTTGGAAGTGATTTGGCATTATTTGTAAATAAATAAACGTCATATAATTACAATGTGAAAGCGGCCTGATAAACTGGACGTGCTGTTGTAAACTAGCTGTATTTTTTAAAACAATCCCTATTTGTTATAATAATTAATTACTAAACAGCAAGAAGAAACAGAAAGGATTCTCACCACACTGCCAAAGTAGCGACCCACAAAGAAGTTGTTGAGTGAGGGCAGCTCCAGGTAGGTGGCCCCCAGGTCGCGTGACAGCTGGAGCCCTTCGCCGTGAGGCACACAGCTGCTCCAGTCAGATGCACACAGGGGACACGTGCACGGAGGGCCTTCATCTGCAGATGATGACAAAAAGAGACAACACGGGGGAGAAGGAGAGAAAATATGACACACATATGCAGAAACTCAAACACAAAGAGCACCAATGATACAGCATTGTTCATATGACGCACAGGTCAACTGCCAGTCATAGAGCACAGCCCCAAATATAGCTCACTAATGTAGGCCAACAGAGCTTTACTCATGAAGACACACAGTGTTCTGGGAGCTGCTAGCATTCAAATGCAAGGCACTTGCTAGAAATTCTGTGAGGCTGTTACTTCATAATGCCAACACAAATATCAATCAATGCTTACCAGTAGAAGTACAGTGCATGTGTTTTTTTGCTATATTTTCAGGACAGAAATATCTTGATAGGCAGGGCTATCAATTATATCAGTGATCTCATGACCAACTTATTGGAAGGGAAACATTTAGGCTCACCATTTTTTAAATTTTTTTTGTCTCTTTTAGATTAAACAATTTATAAACCTTGTAATATATATTTTGTGTTTTATTTGAAGACTTATCTGAAAATATGTAACACATGTTTTACTTGGGTTATCATAAGGAACATGCTGATTTGCTGCCACTCATATTTACAATCAATGACGTATTGTGACGATTTTGTGCTGAGATCATTATGGGAGGCAAGGAACACTCAAGAGAGCAGGTGAACTCGAAAGGGGGGGAATCCCGCAGCCTTTATTTTAGAGCTCAGGGGGAGCAGGTAATGGGTTAACATACGTCACCACATAAGCTTAAC
Organism: Rhabdalestes septentrionalis; assembly: GCA_037832545.1. Classification (NCBI taxonomy): domain Eukaryota; kingdom Metazoa; phylum Chordata; class Actinopteri; order Characiformes; family Alestidae; genus Rhabdalestes; species Rhabdalestes septentrionalis. Next base: position 9,455,664 of record JBBMFX010000021.1, read on the forward strand.
CTACATTAAACCCAGGTACACAGAGCTACCACGTAACACATTCATGGTAGACTGTGTACCTCGCCCCCAAAAAAACATAAAACAACCCCCAACACCACCCAAACACACACACAAAACCCCAAATACACACAATGAACACATTCACCCCACAACAACACAACAACCCCACAATAACACCACAAACGCACACCCAAACGGCGGGAGCAATGCATGCTGGGACAGCCCTCCCCAGCCCAACTCCGCTACAATATCTAGAACCTTCTGAAGGCCCTGAGTGATTGGTCCCACTTTATTGGAGATATTCTACTGAATACATATTTTAGTTCCCAGAAAACATGTATCTGAAGGCAAAGAACATCCTGAGGATTTCTCTCTGTGTCTTGCAGTTGGACTATATTTGAATTACTTGTAGTTACTGGGGCTGTGATAATGCCCTAACCCACAATTCAATTCTGTTCATAATACTGGTTTCACAATTGCATATTCTCACAACACTGATTACTGTCCATGTTGCTGCATAATCCACTAATGAGACTAAAACTGGGAGGCAGGAGGGCTGTGGCGCATGACATCACTGTGCTGGGCTGAGATATTGATTAGTGCTGTTTTTGGTAATCAGACAATGTAACTTCATTATATGTCACATTTAATAGAGAATAATACTAAAATGTGTGTGCGCATATTTATGTGTGTGTGTGTGAAGATGAGTTGCAAAGGCAAAGGAAAGAGGAGGGGATTGCGTTGTGTGGGAGAGCCCAAAGGAATGAAAGCAAACAGCAAGGTGATTGAGGAAAAGTAAGAAGTGAGAGACAGAGAGTGAATAAGAGAGAAAAAAAATGAAACACGAAAGGGAGGGGGAGGAAATGGCCAGTTCACTAGCAGGAGGAAGGATGAATCATGTAGCCAATAAAGGCAAAAGCCTGGAGAGGAGGATAGACATGTCGTGTGTGTGTGTGTGTGTGTGTGTGTGTGTATTTCACTTCTTACATTTTCAGGGCAAAACTGGTAAAATAGGAAAAAACACTAAACTTGATGGTTCCTGAAGTTTAGGGTAGGAGGCACCACTGCAGTGTGTGATACACATTATGCAATACACAAATACTAACATTCCACTACCATGTCTTTGTCACTGATAATTTGTCAAGCAAATAATACCTGCTCTGCAGGGGTCCTGTGGGGGTCTTGAGTAAATGCGATGCCAGTATGTATGACCTTTATGTTGTATAAAAATAAGAATATTCAGTGTGTCTATGTGTATGTATGTATGTGTGATATGACATCACTGCTCTGAGACTGCCCAAGATCCCCTTATAGCCAGACAACAGAAAACTATGTGCAGTTTTCTTATCATCTTTTGCATTCATTAACAAACCGAATGTGTAGACAGTAGTGCACACACCAGTGACCTTCCACAGGTCCAGCAATAACCCCAAAGCTTATTAGAGCCAAACTATTAGCCTTTGGGGGTAAACACCACTCCAGCAGGATTTTAGCATCCAATCTTGATAAATTATATATTTAAAGGTCAGACAGAGGGCTTTGCTGCTGCTGAAGTTAAATCCTCACGCTGAGGGCTGTGAGTTCACCTAGAATAAATGTTTACCACTGAACCTGTGACTCAGCCCAGTGTATAGGCATTAAGCATATTACATATATTTATATATTTATATAAATGTCTACATATGTGTATGCATACAGTAACCCCCCTTAGGATATTTTCCAAGAGCACCCACATCTAATTATTTATATATATATATATATATATATATACA
>JBBMFX010000021.1:9457535-9467819 GCA_037832545.1 Rhabdalestes septentrionalis
CCTTTCAGATTCTATAACTCCTCCCTCAGTCACATATCCACCCTTCAGATTCTAGAACTCCTCCCCCAGTCACACATCCACCTTTCAGATTCTATAAATCCTCCCCCAGTCACATATTCACCCTTCAGATTCTATAACTCTTCCCTCTGTCACACTTCCACATTTCAGATTCTATAACTCCTCCCCCAGTCACATATCCACCCTTCAGATTCTATAACTCCTCCCCCAGTCAGATATCCACCCTTCAGATTCTATAACTCCTCCCTCTGTCACACTTCCACATTTCAGACTCTATGACTCCTCCCCCTGTCACACATCCACCCTTCATAGTCGATGACTCCTCTCCCTGTCTCACATCCCCCTTCACAGACTCTATAACTTCTTCTGCAGTCACCTAATGCCATCAGACTCCTCCCTTTTCACCCACCCTTCAGACTCTATAACTCCTCCCCTGGTCTCACACTCACACTTCAGACTATAACTCACACACTGTCACCGACCTTTCAGACTCTCTAACTTTTCCATCTGTTCCTAACCCACACAATAATCTGCTGCAACGTACATGTGAAATCTCTTATAGTGTGCTAAATAATCATTATTACAAGCATCTTGCAACAATCTGCAACATCGCTTCTCATGTCACACTCATGTGTAATAATAGATTTTGTACAGAATGTAACACCAAACCACTATTTGTGTTAACTAGAGCACTAGTTTTAATTATATATCTATAGTATTGAAATCCATAACTTACTGGCCACAGTATTTTGTGTGTAAACCATAGTGCAATGTGTACAGTAAAGAGTCTTATTCTGACTGTGATATTACATTTTATATTATACTTGTTTTTCTTATTTTGTGTCTGTGCAGTCTTAGCACAAATAATTATCCACTCCTATACATGATGCAAATTACCATGATACACTTTTCAGGGCATATTAACATAAGTCTAGAACACTTAACCCATATGAACCCATTTTGAAAATGAGGAATGAACAAAAATATCTTTCTTTCAATGCCTTTCGTGAACCTGGATATTTGGTCTGAACTAATTCACAAACTTTGGCATTTTATGATAAATTATGCATGTACATGAAAACATCATTTCATCCACCCCAGTTTTGTATGCAAAAAATATGAAAGAGCATCTTGGTCTTACTCATTTCATTTGTTGTGACATTTAAACGTAATTAAAGATGCTCACCTCAATGTCTCCATTTAACAATGATCCACCTGCATCTGTTAAAAAAGAGATGAATTAGTCCCTGCTCAAAATATTGACCTCTTATACACAATGTTTTCAGGCACCTCACATATTTTATTGTTGATAAGCACCTGATGAACTTTGCAAGTCCTCTAGGGACTTCCAGCATCTGGCATTCTTTACTAGCATTTTTAACAGTGAGATCACACTGATTTATTTAAATGTGTACGTTCAAGGCCTTTGGATAAATCCTGTTTGCTCAAAAATCCCCCCTCAGTTCTGAGATACAGCTTCTTGGCAAGATTCATAGCTTCAATCATAAGTCAATGCGACTGAATAAAAAATACAATGACCATCACAATGGCTGGATGTAGGCTTTATTTAGATTCTAAGATCGAAACTTTATTGTTGAGTCCTTTGGAGTGACGTGGCTGACACATCAGCTTAGAAAAGTCTCAACGCACATCAGCTTAGAAGGCTTAACTCAAGAAAGATTAAAGCTCTATCGCCATCTACTGGTGACAGCAGTTACAGGCTAAAGGTTCAGCATTTAACCTACTGTCCGGAAAAGTTTTAACACACACTGTTTGTTCACCGTTGTTTTGTTGATTTTCTCAATGAAAAGATGTACATGTCCTCTACAGATGTAATGGGGTAATGTACAATATCTATATGGTGATTTAACACATAGTAAAAAACAAAACAAATGTATTAATTTCAACATAAAAACAAAAAAACATTTTTAAAAATTGCATTAAAATGTGCAGAGGTGTGTTCCCTTTAGAGAATGTGGATATTTACATGAAGAATATTTTCTTTATATGACTGCAAGTTAAAAATACATTTTTCTCACGGGTTACTCACGATAGCAATGCTGGTCCATGGCGTAGAAAGTCCCCTGGTGATGGATGATGATCAGGTCTCTCTCACCCACTGTGATGTTGATGCGTTTGGCAGCAAGGACGTCCGTTTTCTTGCCCACGAAGAAAGACCTACCAGGTTCTTCATACTCTGTCTTCTCCATGGTGAGTGTCTGACACAGCAGAGCAGATCTCACATATCAGGAATACAGTTAATTATACGATGACATGCACCTCAGTTTCATATGATAACAGTTTAAGTGAGGAGGCACTGACTCTTGATGGCTGCACACTGTACCTGGAGTGTGGGCATCATGCACAATCAACAGCAAGAGAAAAAAGCAACAGTCATGCTTTCCCTTGGTATTAATTCTGATAGAATAGAGTATTACATCTTTATTGGACTTTAATAGCCTACCAATAAGTAACTGCATAATGGTATGAATAAATAATAGCCTAATGTTTCAAAATGTCCGATCTGGCCTCAGTGTTATATCATCTATTTGTACACCATATATTTTAATATTTTGACAAATTTCTTCAGATTTGTGCTCAGACAAGAGCATAATAAGGAAATAATGAAATATAAGGTCATTTATTAATTAAGGAAAAATAAGTTATGTCAGTTTTTACCTTTAAACAGGCACGAGATCCTCCTCTCTTGAGTGCTTTGAGTGTGAGTGGGGTCTCTAGAAGTTTCTCTTTATCTCTGCAGCAGGGTGTAGAGCGGTTGCTCCTATCTGGCCTGCAGATCGAGCCCTGCTCTTGCGTGTGTGACATTATCTCACCTCAGCACCCAGAACCACCAAGTCCAGCACATTTACAGCCATGCATCTGCCTCTTCACCTTCTCTACAGTTGCATATCACACCTAAACATGTCTGTGTGCAAAGTGTGTGTGTGTGTGTGTGTGTGTGTATGTATGTGTGTGTTCCAAAGAAACACACAATCACACATACTAGGTCAATTCTTTAGTGTATGTATGTGCGTGTACGTGTGTGTTTATGTATGTATATCTATGTATGTATTTTCTTCTTTAATTTTAATGTTAGAGAAGCGGATGCGATGACGTCATTGCAGCACGTCAGCCAATCAGACCCTTATGCGCAGGCGCAGTTGGTTCCATCCGCAAACCGGAATTCTGATATTAACATGTGGGCCATCTAGCAAAGATATCCAAGAGTATCTGAACCCTGTTCTTTCAAAGATATCACTCGGCAGGGTTTTTTGTTCCATTTCTATGTAAGTAGGATTCTTTCTATAAAGAATAGGTCAGACAACGTAATTGAATAAATTTTTACTGATAGGAAGTATATTCTGTGTGTCCTCAATCATGCTGCTACAGAGTGATGTGCATTTCTTTAAATATACAATGTAATGCATTATTTAAAGCCTGTCTTTGCAGTCATTGCTAAGAGTTTGCAGGTGTACCTGGGTAGGGGTGCGGAACTCCAGTCCTGGGTGTTCGTGGTTCTGCACGTTTCGGTGATTTCCCTGCTCAGAAATCCCTGGTTTACCTCATCAGTTAATCGTCAGGTTTAGTGAATATGTTTGAGGAGAATTGCCGACAAAATGCGCTGGACACCGGCCCTCCAGCAACGGAATTGCCCACCCCTGCTGTCAGGGGTCATGTCTGTCACTTTGTACCACCCTTTAAAACAGGGGTCTTCAAGCTCACCCTGGCTGCAGGTTTTCATCCCAACGAAACAGGCGCAAACACCATTGACTGTGCAAGTAAGACTGTCTGATTGAACAAAGGGTGTCAGACCTGTCCTTCCTGTTTGGCATTAAAAAGTTATACTTGTGGTTAGGGAGATTCTCCTGTGATCGGAAGTTCATGGGTTTGAATCCCAGGAGTGCTAGTTGCACCGCTGAGGTACACTTGAAGACGGAACCATCCCCTTGGGTGCTGTGTCATTGGCTGCCCTCTGCTTCACTTGGTGAATGGGATAAAAACCGAGAAAGTATTTCACATTGTTCTTACTGTGTGCATTTTCCAAACCTGCTCCGAAATTTTTGTGTTTTCTGCACTCCCTCAAAATTAATCCAGATCGCCAGATAATTGTGTGGTTATGAGCAAGAGAAACATGCGTGCTGGGCAGGTGTGGGTTCCATTATGTCCATTATGTGAACACAGAACTGCACACAATGTGAACAATGTGAAATTCTTGGTATGTTTGTAATCCACAACTAGTTATCCGCCATCTTTACTTGACCTCACTGGTGACCTCACAGGAATTTTCTGACATCAGTTCAAATGCCTTCCCAGAAAACAAAAGGCAAATCAGGACAAACTCCTAATCAATACCCCCCATTTCAGGAAACACGAATGAGAAGGTGACCACAACATTTTGGACATGTAATGTATGTTCATGCCAGTCCACACCAGACTCTACTATAATGTGGATGCACAGTCATACTTTGCCATATTGGTTTATGTCTCAGGAAGGACAAAAAGACTTGTGACTCACAGGTAAAGCCCTTGCCCTGTAAAACATGGTCAAAATAACTTAAGAAGGGAATACTTTCATAAACTCTAGAATAGGTGAGATGATCATTTTGCGAGCCGTTTTGCATTGCTAAAAATATTTAAATGACAAATTTTTTGTCATAGCAAACCAGTGAACTCACTGAATAACTGCTTTCTTTCCTCAGATAATGGCATTGCGGGCGTGTGGATTTATAATATTTCGGCGACTGGCCCAGCATTGTCCTCCTGATAACATTGAATATCTTCTCCTGCAAACCTCCTATGGGGAACACCACTGGACTCCTCCCAAAGGTTCCACTCAAACCCTTAGCATTTGTGCTATGTCGACTGTTTTCTCTGCCAATCCATGAGTCCCTCCCAACTGGATGTTTTTCTTGTTGGTATCCATTTAGGTCATGTTGACCCTGGAGAGGATGACCTGACCACAGCATGGAGGGAGACGCAGGAGGAGGCCGGTCTGGGTAAACAAGACCTGCGTATCATTGATGGGTTTTTGCAGAGACTCCACTATGAGGTACGGGGTAGGGAGAAGGAAGTCCTCTACTGGCTGGCAGAGTTGCGTGATCCCAGCATAAATGTCAACCTGTCAGACGAACACCAAGACTACTGCTGGGCCAAACTGGAGGAAGCATGCAGGCTTGCAAAGTACAAAGACCTACAGGAAACTCTTAAAGATGCACAGCATTTTCTGGAGCAAGGAAAGGGGAACCAGTGAGGCCTGATCAGCACTCCTTATTAGTTTCAGGATATGAAAGAGAGGTATTCATAAAGATATGTGTAATCTGTCTCAGTTTGTTCATATGGGTTTCATTGTCTCATTTTATGATTTTGGAGAAAATAATGTAAGAGCAAAAATTAAGGAAGAGGTTGAGCAGGCTCATCAAGGAACAAAGATGAATCAAGCATCCTCAGCAGCCTTATGATTTCAAACAACAGCTCATAAAATCAAGCTCATGGCCAAACTACAGGAACAAAGTCAGCTATGACAGAACATAAAATGGTGGGTAAAATGAGACAGCGATTGCTGCCATGTATTCTAATATGCAGTAAGTTTTATCCATTGCATTTTTAAATAATACTTTCATCTATATTCCCTGAAATAATTTTACTGTCTATCTTTTTACTTATCTGGCAAAGTACACCAAAGCAGAGAAATCAGTCAGGGATATAAGGGAAATATCAACATTCACTTACATTCTAAGGCAAATCCGTATATTCACTTGATGATTCAATTTATGGGGTGATCATTTATGAAAATTTCTTTAAGATGTTTAAACCTTATGTTTTTCATCAAGATATTGTTGCACTATCTCTTCTAATTTGTACAGCTGAGTTATGTTCGAGATCGTTTTCATGGGCTCATCTTATGAGAAGAATGGCTACTGTTGCCTCTTTGCTAAAGTAGAAAGATGAGGAAATGTACAGCTGTTCCTCACACAAGGGGGGCCCATGAACTACAGCCTAGTTAGATAGTGTGTATGATGTTTTTAGAGACAAAAAAATCTTGAGGGAAGGACTTGTTTCTGAGAATCATCAATGCAGGGACACTCTGGAATGAACTTCTCCACTCCTGCTTATGTAAAATAAAGTTTTTGTTCTGAGCAAAATGCTCAGTGTTCAGTATGATGATTTTCTACCATAAGGAGAAACTCATGTCCTTGTCACTCCATTGAGTTTTCACAATGTCACAATTTTAGCGCTATGAGCTCCCACATTTCTAATTTTTTAAACAGGGAAAACAAATCACATAGATTGATTTGACATGAAATTGTGCGTTGTAGAGGAATGCATTAACTTTGCAGATAGATGTGTCTTTGCCATGAGTGGAATTGAAGAGTGTGTTGTAGATCAGACCCTTCTCATAACTACTGTAAAACAAAGTGAAAATTTCCCATTGCCACTGTTAATAATGATAAATCTGAAGATTTCCGTATATCTGTATATGTATTCACCTTCTGTATAACCCACCTAACTCACAATGAGGGTCTCAAAAAACAATGTAGATTAAGAGCTGCTAGTTGATGTAATAAAGGGGTCAGAACAGTTTGCAGTGTCCAACTTGACCTTATTCAGGATGTGCAGCTGAAATGTTGTCATGGTCTACACCAGATTGTTACTGATGTTAGTACTGTGTTATAATTACAATTTATGCAAATAAACTAGGAAAAAGTCTTAAAAATGAGTATCAATTCTGAACTGCTGACCTGAAAATTTAATTGCAGTGGACCAAGTACTGGTACTCCCAAAAATACTCTCAGAATTGCAGTGTTTTTAACAAAAAAGTGCAGCCCTAATTTACGACATTTAACAGTCTTAAAATTTAAATGGACGCCTAAAATAACAACAGGTTTATATTATTCAGGGATTTTTGCTAAAGTGAATATTTGTTTAATGTGATTCTGTCTGTTACAACACTACAATAAGAGAAACAAAAGAACATAAAGCCAACAATGACTGCATCATTTAGCATCCACCTTAATACCATTAAGCATGGTAAAGAACTGCAAGTTTGTGTCCATACATTTCCAAAACACATCCATGGCACACAAATATCTTCCGAGACAATCCACAGAGTCACATGAGTTTTTGTGGGGCGTCAGAAGTCATTTAGAGGATGTGGGCAAAGAAGTTTCTTAGAAATGCAGAGAATGAGTTGTTTTTTTTTCTTCTTTTTAGTGCTGTCCATACGCAGTGGCTCCCAGTATTAAAATGTCAGTTGTGCATATGAGAGTTCTTTTATGCCTCTTTAACCCAAGAACATCTGTTCAGAGTAGAAAGGTTGTTCATAAGCTCCAACTTGCATTAGCAGTGTGCCGAGTGTTGTCCATCTTGATTTTGCACATTTACACTTCCCTTCATTTGGGTTTTATCTTTTTTTTAATAAACAGGATCATAGGTCAGCATCCTTGGCTGCTTTTGCTGGGATACAGTGTACCTGAGACCCCATGTGCATCATAGACCACGTCCCAGCCAGGGCACGGATCTGTGCCTCAACTCATGAATGACATTATATAAAACACATTTAAAACAAACACACGTGCATGCTCTTAAAAGCTGCAGGCTATGTCTGGGCCTGTGGGGAGAGCAAAAATTAAGGTAGGGGCTGAGCAGGGTCATCAAGAAACGAAGATGAATCAAGCATCCTCAGCAGCCTTATGAATTCAAAACCCCATATCTCAACAGCTCATAAAATCAAATTCATAGCCAAACTACAGGAACCAAGTCAGCTATGACATAAAATAAAAAGGTGGGTAAAAGGAGACAGCGATGTTTAGGTGCGGCTACTCCACGGTGCAACTAAATGCCTACCAGATACTTACACAGTGTGCACACACTTAGAAGTGAAGCACAGTTTTATTACCATAATCACCGAATCTAAGATCGGTGCTAAAAGTGGAGCACAGTCATTGCAGCTGAACAGCCTCATCAGGTCTGATCACCATAATTTCATGGTCAGCGATACATAGCAAATTAAAGGCGTTATGTTACTCTGGCTGAGTGTACTTCTGACATTTGCCTCCATGTTAATGCTGCTTTTGTTTTAAGTGTACACTGCAGTAGCACCTGAAAGCATCTTCACTGCCATGTGTTCTAACGTTACAATTAAACAGCTTCAAAGAGACATCCAAAGTGTTTTGGCTGCAAAATAAGAGCTGCTCCTGACAGTTCATATGCAGCAAGTTTTGTCCATTGCATTAAAAAAAAATTTTTTTTTTCCATATTCCCCAAAGAATTTTTACTGTCTCTCTTTTTTATCTCCAATACTTACCTGGCAAACTACACAAAAGCAGAGAAACAAGTGGTAATTGGGGTTGTGAGGTACAAAGCACTTTAAAGTCATGGCTTTTGGAGAGGTGTGCAGAGAAAACATTCACTCACTGGACAGTGTTCCATCTGTTACCACTAAAGGACGTGTGAGCTGTGTGTGTGGGTGGTTAAGATGTACAAAGTCTAAGGGAAAGGGACATAAAGAGAAAAGAAATTGAGACATTAGAGAAGAAAAGTTAGATATACTGAGAAAGACAAAAATGTTAGGCCAAACAATTCCCAGCTGAAAAAAATGTTAGGTATTTTAAATATGAATTAAATCAAAGCCAAGAGCACACTTTTAGATCCTTAAGTCATTAAGGGTGGATTGAGAGCTGTGTATATCCAAAAGCCCTGAGGTCTCGAGGCAGGCAGGGGGGAAGAATGCCAGCATGACAAGGACAGGTATATGATTATTACTTAACCTGAGTCTTATCCTGAGGCCCCAATTAGGAATCAGTGAAACACCATCACTGCATCGCTAGGAGTTGAGTTTACTAACATAGTGATAATTAGATTGTGTTATGATATTATGTTTGCTTTAATGCCTCAGTTGTTACTAAGTTCTGCTATTTAATGATTCCTTCTTGGGACTCTAAAGACTCAAAGCTGTTTGTTATGGCTTACACAGGGGACTCTGTAACAAGGAAGTGCAACGAGGGGAAGAACTCAAGGTCAGACGTTTAAGGACAGACGGTAAAACATCCACAGCCTAAACAGAATCTCAAGGACACTAAGAGAGGATAGTCAGAAACATGAGAATCAGTGTGGAGTTTGGTGGAGAGGGAAAGGTCAATGTCACAGTAAGACACGAATGAGGTCAAGACTCCTCATTGCCGGAGTCCTCCTCATCGCCAAAGCAGTCTCCACTCATTTCCCCTGTTGTGCCGCCTGCTTCTGCTTCATCGTCATCATCATCCTCTTCCTCAATGTCATCATCATATAGATCATCATAGAGAAGGTCAGAACTGCTGTCGTGAGAAGGCACTTTGGTCTGGATGCAGTATTCTGCCAATGTGGTAGGCACCTTCACTCCATCCCGTTCCGCGTCTGCTTTTGTCGACAAGACCTGCTTCCTGTAAACAAAACGTAATGGACACTGAATGTCAAACATGGCGGTCATTTCGAATGAGTGTGAGATTTCCATGTACTAATCTGTGTAACTGAGATTAAGGGGACAGGATGCAGGACATCCTGCCTACTATCAGGAGGCATATAGCAGCCTCTCATTCTCAATCAGGTCAAATCTGAACACCTGGTCAAGTGCTGCTTAAGGAGACCACTCGAGTTACCCAGGACTCAGACTACAGAGTTCTTCAAGTTGAGCGTTGACACAAAATTCAAAGGTAAATTAGTAAAGATTCTTAAGTGACTTGCCACTGGTGGCACAACGGCACAAGCACATTTTTGGGGCACCTTGTGTTGCCCCTGCAATTTGTCATCAGTTAAAATCCCAGAACTGTCACTGGCACTACTGGGGTACCCTTAAGCAAGATAATGTCCGCTCACACTGTTTCCCGGGTCTTGAGTCACTGGCAGCCCACTGCTTTTCTTGGCAAATGGATGAAATACAGAGTAAGATTTTAACATTGTTCACACTGTGTGCTGTTCTGTCTTGTGGTCACACATGACTGTAAGTGGATAATTTACTTACACCTACCTTATATCTGGCACATCAACTATACATCAACTATACATCAATGTGGACAAAATTGTTGGTGCCCCTGAAATTTTTCCAGAAAATCCAATATTTCTCACAGAAAACTATTGAATTAGCACATGATTTGCTAGCCACATGTGTATTCCCTTTGGGTGCATTGGAACAAAATGGCACCCTTTCATAATTTGGGTAAAAAGATTGTTTCAAGCATGTGATGCTCCTATAAACTCACCTGGGGCAAGTAACAGGTGTGGGCAATATAA
>JBBMFX010000021.1:9490319-9501496 GCA_037832545.1 Rhabdalestes septentrionalis
GCTCTTTTTAGCTTTTTAGCAGATTGTTCCAGCAGTGGGAAACCAGAATGAGGCCCGTCTGGACTGGGTTTACCTTGTATGTAGGGTTGTCAGGGCCAGACGATGTTCTTTGAAAGAACGGAAGATGTGTATATAATTTGGCACAAACATGTGAAGACTATCAAAAACTCTACATAAAGGATTTTTGTTCAAACATCACATACCTGTGCTCCAATAAACCAAACAGTTTAAGATGCTTTGTGATGACCAACATAAATACTGATGACATTCATATACGTTCTGAAAAGCAGGTTATCACTATAAAATTGGCCACTTCTACCTCATGATTAGAAAAATATTAGTCTCATAATTGGGCCCTTATGTTATATTAGAAATAATGTGGGTTTTATTGTTTCTTTGCAACCTTGACTTTTAGATGCACTTAGCATAAGACATTATGATAATGATATTAATTACAATAAGTACAGCAATGCTTTTTCTTCTGATATTTTCCCACATGCTTTTACACTGAAGTACCATGAGAGCAAACTGGAAAATGTATGGGTAAAAGCTTTATTGTTTTCAAACAAAAGGCGAAGCAAAGGATAAAATACCCCCTGAATCTGTTTTAACAATGCATGTCATACTACAAATAGTTACTATAAATAAACATATTTAGTATTTTTTTGTAAAAAAAAAAAGTAAAAGAACTTTGTCCACAATATTCAATCATTGTTTAAATCCACAAGTAATTTACATATTCAAGGAATTCTCAATAGGGGAACACAATTTTCAGTGACAGTAAAAATGGCTACCAGGTAAGCACCTCATTTTATTTCTCTGCTGATAAATGTTAAACGTTTATTCATGTAAGTGCCTACACGACTTTTCATGTGTCATTACAGATACACAAAGTTTCAAACATTTAAAATGTTTTAATTTGAAGAATTCTTAATTGTAATTTACTCCATTATGTACTACATATATACAGCTAGCTAAAGTTTAGCTATGGCACCTTCACAGATGGCAGAAAATGTCCAGGTCACTCATACACCAACAGTTGAAGACCAAATGCAGACACCCTGTTTGACCAGCTGTAAAGCAATTCATCTGTGACCCTATACAAAGTGTCAGAGGATAAAATTAAAGAGATCACAGAATTGATTCCTCCACACCTTAAACCAGGTCTAAGAACAATGAAAACACATCAAGTAAGAAAAAATCTAATAGTTAAAAAAGACTATTGAAAAATAAAATAGATAACTTAATAAACATGTCTGAAAAATGTATAAATAAGTCCTTAAATTGTCCTTTTAAAACAAATGTAACTTTGCTCTCACATAGCCTTCTACACTCGTCATTATTCCATTGTTATCTAGATACAGTTTCTTTTTTATTTAATGTAATAGCTTACAATCACAGCCCCTGGGATCATTAAAACAAGAGAAGTGTCATGTTTGTTGAGAAAATTGTCCATGCTTCTCTCCATATTGCCATGTCTTCTCTGAAAGAGAGGAGGACACTGACAGTGCTGAGGCCACCATTGAGGTTGGACAGTGGGTCCTAGTTGATTATGATGCTGAGTTGTTCCCTGGAATAGTTACACTGGTGAAATTGATTTCAAAATTACTTTATCAATGGAAAAATACATCTTAATTCTTGTTGGACAAGTATAGTCATCCAGTTTTAACATTGTGCTGGCAACCCAAGACATTTAAGACACTACATTTTTTTACTCATAAATACACATCACTGATGGGCAATATGAAGTGGACACTGGGGGAAACATTTTCTATGTCTCAAGCATCAGATTTCCTGAAAAAAAGGGTGTGGTACTACCGTTATGACATAATTCCAGAAGCACTACCGTCACCACCTCTGCCAGACATTTCCGTGTTTTGCCTGATATATGGGCAAAGCACAGAAAGCGTACATGTATACACATATATACATTACATATTATTTCTGAGTTGATGACTGTTGTGTTGCTATGATGAATTGAAATGTTTTGTTGCTACGAATAGGCATGGGCTGGTATAAGATTCTGACGTTATGGTAACCTTGGATAAAAATATCACCGTTTCACGGTATCACGGTATTGTAATTACTGCTCTACAATGTTGTATTTAAATGTCTGGGTTAAAAAACAACTCTTTTTTTTTCCCCAACTGAACACAGTATGTTTTATTTTAGGAAACATATTGAACATTTTGTAACATTGAACATCAGGCAAAATAAGGAAAATAAATAATTGAATCATCTTAATTTAATTAAACCTGCAGCTCAACGATAATCAAAATATAGAAACAAATAAAATTTTCAAAAACAAATCCTTCCTTTGATGACACAAACAGTGCACATATTGTAGGAACGGTATAACTTTTTTTAGCAGTTTTGAAACCGTGACTTTTTAAAACCGCGGTATAACTTGAAACCGGTTATCGTCCCATGTCTAGCTGCGAACATATTCTGTTTTGTGTGTTAAATTTGAATGATTGCTGACATTTCCATGTGTTGCACTAAATCTCATCTCCGAAACATTGAATTAAATTTCTGAAATGCCATTCTCATTCCAGCAATATCTGGTTATTTGCAAACTATTTAACAGTATTTTTTTAGCTGCAATTTTAGTTGCAATTGTGTTGATACATTTTATAGCACTACTTACTTAATACCTATTACGAAAATATATATTGTCAATTTTCCCAAAAAATATCCTAAAAAACAGACGTAAATACGCAAGTATGTTGTGCTATTGAGATAAATTCTGAATATTTAAAAATTTCTAAATATAAAAAAGTACACAAAATATAATATTTTCTGAATTATATATACCTCTTGGCATACGTGTTAATAAGCTACTTTACAAATTACCAAAAAATTTAAAAGTCAACAATATATTTCATGCTATTGCAGTAATTATGTTTATTTACTCAATATCTAAGATAGCTGTAATTTCACACCAAAAATTTTAAAAACATGCCTAATAGTAATGTTTTTAGTAAGGTTAGACATTAATCGTACATGTTTAACAGGAAACTTGTAAACAAATGACTTCTTTTTATTTGGTGTCTTTTTAAATCTGGTTTTCGTGAGAATCACCCTTTTGTCTCTATGTATTGAAACAGCTGGCAAACACAAGTTAATTGAATGTCACAACACTACTTTGCATCAGCAAAATAATGACCTGAAAATAGCTATAAAACACTTTTTAAAAAATCTCAAATGTGAAACATGGTCGATCTAAATGATGTGGATGTGTTAATGGAATGGAATGGCAGATCATTACTTTCCACGTTGTATCAGCTACTTCATAAGATCTAAAACCCAAAACTTCTTGCGCAGTGAATGAGTTATATTCAAAATATTTCCACACTAAAATAATGAAAAAATCCATAAAGGCTGAAAGAGTAGTAATTAGGTGTGTCTTAGAGTTCAACGCCATTTAACTCTTTCCGATTTCCACCTTTTTGGAACTGGCAAAGACACTTGATTGAGAAAAAGGTTTTCATGTGATGATGATTTGAAAGCAGCGGTGCGTCAGTTGCTATGTGCATTTAAAATGTTATAACTCTTGCAAAGGTATGTGACTTTGAAGAAAAGAGATGTCATTTGTTTTGAAGTACTTAATAGAGTTTAAAATCTCTGAGTGTCCCTCAAAATGGAAATAGCCCAAAGCCACAGCCATAACTGAAAGTGAACTATTTTTGTATATTGTCTTTCCACAGGTCGATTGGTGCCAGTCTGTGTATAAGCGTGCCCGTATATCGTCTTTGTCGAGGCATGCCCAGCAGTGGTGGCAGGGTCATCAGTCCGTGGTTTGTGCTATCCGGGGACGGGAGTTCCGCCCGCAGCAGGAGCATGAGTGGAGATTTCAGCGCAGCTTGCGTGGCTTTGCAGCTGGACACATCCCTGGAATCCTCAGAGAGCGGGAGTTTTCCCTGGGCTGCCTCAACAAAGTATTTGCCTCTCAGTGGCTCAATCACCGTCAGGTGGTATGTGGGACCAAGTGCAATACGGTAAGATTTTTACATTTGTAAACTTCAGTGTTTTTGTCCTTTTATTATATTCTGCCCCCATCTGACTAATTTAGTAAGTCTTCTGCTTTATTTCTGGGTGGCCAGCTGTTTGTGGTGGACGTCCTTACAGGACAGATTACTCGGATTCCCATGCTCAAGGACAGAGAAGGACGGGGAGGGGGATCCCTGGGCATGGGTGTCATAGGGAGCCCTCTTTATCATGGCCCAGGCTCAGCTGCTGGACTGGATGCCCAGCAGGGCTGTGGCATCCATGCCATCGAGCTCAACCCTTCTCGCACTCTGCTGGCCACTGGAGGAGACAACCCAAACAGCCTAGCTGTCTACCGACTGCCCACCCTAGACCCTGTGTGCGTGGGAGATGTAAGTCTGAGAGTTTTGTTTTTTTTTCTCTCTAACATTTTATATCATGTATTTAATTCATGTTGATTTATTACTTAACTTTCTTAATGTACATTTATTACACAGTAGTTGTTTATTAGTTTCTATTCATTCATTAATTTATTATCCACAACGGTTGGAAGCATTGATTTGGAAAGCATTATATAAAACCTTTAGTACATAATATATTTAATTGTTTGTTTGTTTTTTCGTCTACCAGGATGGACACAATGACTGGATCTTCTCAATTGCCTGGATCAGTGACACAATGGCTGTATCAGGTAAGAAGCTTTAATTCATTAGTATTAAACTGCTTCGATAAATTAATACCTCCAGTCAAGATTGTTATTACATAGTGTCATTGTATTTTGCTGTCTCTTTTTGATTTTGCTCAGTTGTTTAGCAGTTTCTTTGTGAATCATTTCTTGCAGCTGTCTATTATAGCTGAATATTATAAGATATTAGCACTGTGGTTTTGTGTGTTCTAAATCCTCAGTGACAACAGCACATTCTCAGGGCTGTATTAAAACACTCCAGTGCCATATTTTTCTTGAGTTCTGTTAACCATGTTTACATAACACTTAGCAAGGAACTACTGGGCAGCGGTGACTAAGATGTACCGTAAAAATGGTAAAACCAGTCTATTACCAACACGTGCCATACTGAGAGATCTGCTTTGCACAGAGTGCTAGGCTCTTCCACCTGTTGAAGAAAAACATTCGGTGTCAGATTTTGCATGAGGGGCAGTTTAATGTGGTTCGTAAGGACTGAGCACACAATCTTTTGGTCAATTTAGTTGATTTTTAGGTTGAGGTTAACCCCCTAGCATAGAATTTTTTTTTTCTTGCAAATTCTAGTACATAATTTCTGTGTTTGCTGGATTTTGTATTTAATTATTCTAAAATGTATAATTCAGTAAATAAACAGTAAGTATGCATAAAATTATGCTGATTACTCTGGACAAGGTATTTTCATATTTTCACTTAGAAAATCATCAAAATTTATTTTACCGACTTTAATTAAAACATTTCTAAATGGATCATAAACCAAAGCTATAATATTGCATTGAAACCAAATTTTGGCTTATAGTTAAAAGTTTCGGAAAGGCTCAGGATCTGATTAATTTGAGTGGTTTTCAGTTTTTCTTGGCTGTACACTTGTCCCTCAGCACCAACAACATATAAAAAATATAGCAGCAACTCTTAGTTCTGAGTAGGCCAAATTTAGATGTTCTTGTAAACTTCTTTCGTTGCACTGTTGAAAGCATCCTGACAGGATGCATCGGTGTGCTCTGACAACCTGATTGTCCAGGATCTTAAGACTTCTGAAAGTACCGTTAGAAGTGCATCAGATTTCTTCAGCTCCAGGCAGCTCGTCTGCTTCACTCTGTGTTAGGGAAGGATCATCATGGATCTCTCTCACCGTGACTGCACTGTTCTCCCCTCCAGCAAATGCTTCTGGAGCATCATAGGGCACATCTCCTGCTTCTGAGACCAATTTGACCACAGAATTTAGAAAAGCACACGCTGCCTGCTGTTTTGTGCCATAATGTTTTCATTCTTCCTGGTATTGATGCTCTAGACTGTATTGTTGTGTGTTCTCACTAAAAATGTCAGACCCTCTCAACTTCAGCTGTTCCTGATTTACTGCCTTTGTATTCCTGAGTGAAAATATGTTTGAGCTTTGTCATTCGCCCATATTTACTTATTTACATTTTTTATAAACTATTCTGCTCATTCCTACACTATACGTACTGGGTCAATTTTCTATTGTGATCATTCCTACATGTTGAAACCACATCTTCCTGTGTAAAATGTCTTCTTCCTTTAGTTATTGTAGCTGTCTTTCCCCTCCATTTCCCACATGCTCTCTGTTGTCTGTCTTACTATAACACGAGAGCTTTTTTGTGTTTTGTCACGCATTGTTATATAAACACACGTGACCATGATGCAGAGAACTTTGTCCCAGTCTGTAGCTTATAATATGGTGAGGGGATTGTGATTGGAATATCATAGAAATAGTAACATAGGAATAAATTATTAGTAAATCTTTAGAGAGGGATGCCACCACTGTGAACACCTCAGCACACTTTGAATGTAATATGTAGACTGTGAAGTGCTTGCGTTGAGAGAGAAATTTTAATGGTCTAGTGTTGAAAGCGAACTATAAAAAGTTTATAACTTTTATATTACCATTAATTGTACTTGTTGTTATATCATGTTGTTGACCTTTTCGATCCGCACTACACTATTCATCTTTTCTGTTTACACTGAAGAAGAGTATTCTAACCATGGCTTTTAAAATTTTGTTTAGGCTCTAGGGATGGCTCCATGGGTCTCTGGGAGGTGTCTGAGGATGTGCTTAACCTGGCTGAAAAACAGCAGGCTGAGGAAGGCGTCCCCAGCTATGCTCATATTTCCCATCGTGCCCTTAAAGACATTCCTAAGGAGTACACCCACCCCTACAACTGCAAAGTGCGCGCCCTAGCCTTCAATAACAGCCATAAGGTCTGCCTTTGTACTTCTTTGTATTTATTTTAAGAGCAGATATGTCAGATGATAGATTGCTTTGTTCCCGATAATTATTATCGATTGTTCAAACAGGAGCTGGGTGCTGTGTCTCTAGATGGATATTTCCATTTATGGAAGGCAGAAGACAACCTGTGTAAGGTAGCAAGAAACATGCATTCATTTCTGTGTAATACCCATGTCCCCCTTTGGTTTGTTTATGTAAAAATTTATATTTCTGCATTGTTCTTTTGTAGGAGCTGTCCACTAAACTTCCTTACTGCAAAGAGAATGTGTGTTTGGCGTATGGACTGGACTGGTCTGTATATGCTGTCGGTTCCCAGGCTCATGTGTCTTTTCTTGACCCTCGGCAATCTTCCCAGAACATCAAGTCTGTAAGCCCCGAGGAGAGTGGCAATGGTATGTTCCACAAACATTATTGCTTTATCAAATTTCATAACTAACTTTAAATGTCATTTTATTTAATCACTTCATTTTTTGTGTGGGTCATTTTTTAACAGGAATACGCTCTGTCAGCTTCTATGAGCACATAGTGACCGTGGGCACCGGCCTTGGTTCCCTGCTCTTCTACGACATCAGGGCCCAGCGTTTCCTCGACTCTCCATTCAACGGGTTCCGGAAGCGCGCTACTGGCAGCATTCTTAAACACACAACGGGGCGAGGCTGGCTGGTAGAACACTGAACCTTAATAGTGCATTAAAAGTGTTTCAGATTGGCATAATTTTACTGGTTGGATTAGTGTTACACTGATATGGAAATCGCAAGCTGATGATAATATCTGGATTCCCACACTGACAAATACACATCAAAAGTATGCTGATTATGTATGTGTATATATATATATAACATTTATGCAGGACAATAAAATGCACACCAACCTAAAACTGCCCTTCTGGAATACAAAATACATCATCAAATATCTGTTTAAAATTTGGTTGGAATATAAATGTCTCTCCAATGCCAATTCTATTTTGTCTCTTGATACAGTTCTGAAAACCTCATGCATCCCTATTCAGTGCGTTACAGAATTAACACTCATAATTTTGCTTGATATGTGATATTTACACTTACAAAACTGCAGTGAAATATTTTAAAGAAGATACTGGTTTTAAATCCGAAAATGTACAGTTAAATTATTTCATGACTCATTACAACCTTAGTTTACACCATGTTACCCTACAGCATATATTTTGACTGAAACTGGATTGTTGGTATAATGATTGTTTTGATGATTTTTTTTTTTTAGAATCACGATGAGACGTGGAGAAGCTACTTCTCGGATATGAGCTCCTGCGCCAATGCGGTCTACACACATTGCTATGACGACTCGGGCACCAAGCTGTTTGTGGCTGGAGGACCTCTGTGTTCTGGGCTGCATGGAAATTACGCTGGTCTCTGGAGCTAGCCTCGTTCCTCCATCTCATCAGCGCTCTCACACTCTCTCCGTCTTACGTTTTAGTATATTTACTAGTCGTTCTCCATTTCTTCAGTCTGCTCCATGTCTGCAGCTTATTCTGTGTTCTGTTCATCCCTCCATCTAACTTCTCCATTTCAATAGATTCAGGAGAGCACACACGATTCCTCTCATTTATTTAATATCTGTGTTCTGTAACGGGTAATGTCTGTCATAAGTAATGTTTTTTTTTGTTCCCGCTTCTCTTCTGTCATTGTCCACATTTGCTGTCCTGTTTATTCTGTCTTTTTTGTCTTTGTCTTATTTTATGAGAAAACAACCTGTGGCCAGCATTGAGGTGCTCCATGTGGAGCTGCCTCTAAGAACTCTGAAAAATTATAAAGATATTCTAAAATATTTAACAGCTTTGGATGTTTTTTTGTTTTGTTTTAGTTTGTTTCACCCTTCTGAGTGGTGACTATGAAGATAGAAAGGCTTGCAGAAAAGTCTGTCATTTTAGTTTGGACTACCCTAATGACCCTGTGATTCCTTTTTTTTTCTTGCAATGGATGGAGTGCAAAGAAGATGAACAATAGAAAAGAAGGATTGAATGTGGCATTTGACTTTGTTATAAACTAAGGTGTTTCTCCTTTTCTCTGTGCCATATTATGCCACAGTGGTCACAGAGGGGTCAGCGTCTACAAGACTGGATTGCAGAGAATTCATCTGAACAAAACATGGACGTGTGCTCAGAAAGCAGCCAAAGAAAGACTTTGGGCTTTTGATTTGCTTGCTCTGATGGTGAGACAAACCATGACTGCGTCAGGTCTGGACCATAGAAATTGAATCAGTTTCTTTGGTTGACACTTCTTCTTGACATGTACAGAAGAATGACTGTCTCAGATTTTTGTGTGAGAACAACGTTGGAAATGCTATTAATCCACCGTCCCCCAACACCACCCTCCCACCCCACTGTAATTTATTTTTTTTCCTCTCGTCACTAGCACTCATGGTGTTCAGGTACAATCATTTTTGTTAGCAATGTTGCTTGTGAAATTCTGCGAGGGGAAGATTATTCATCTACATGCACTTCCTCTCTCACTGAGCAGAGGCAGGGCAGTAGTGAGTGACATTGTTGCCTTTCCTGAGTCTTTCTGTGAAAGACTGTTGCAGGTTCACATTGGAATTTTTTGTTTGTTTGTTTGTTTTCTTTCTTTTTTTTTAATTGAACCTTCATGGAGTCATTGCAAAAAAGAAGAAAAAGCTAGAACAAAGTCAGCAGATTACGGCCATATATTAGAGTAACCATCACTTTAAAAACAAATTTTCTATATAAATGTGTGTATATGTATTTGCAATCTTTTAGAGGGAGAACACATGTAAATGTTTTAAGTGTGTGTGTGTGCGCGTGTGTGTATGTGTGTGTGTGGGTGGGTTTGGGTGTGTATGTGTGGACTAACCATCATTATTTTGGTGGTGCCCTCTTTTTTTATACACACTACATGAATGTTTTTACAGATTACTGAGTAACAGTAACAACAAAGGAATACAGCAAAAGAAACAAACCCGAGGAGTTGTAAAAAAAAAAAAAAAAGAAAATAATGAATAAAAGTTTATTGATGTATTTTTCTTCCACTCCTGATCTTGCCGTTTGCCTTTCTTTTAACTTTTTGGCTAGAAGGTACTCTTGGTTATGTACTTTTGGCTGGAAAGTTTGAAGTCCTTAACCTGTCAATGTCTTATCTGATGTTTATCTAAAGTTACCTTTTGTTTCCGTTTTATGATTTTGCAGGGCACTTTTAACAAAACATTGAAAAACCAAAGGTGATTTTGGATACATATAATTATGTTTAGATGTTCGCATTACTCAAACTATGCAGCTATTTTTAACATTATTTTAGACAGCCAAACTCGATGTGGGCCGTTTTCCCCTGATAGTACATTTTAGAGACGGGCATGAGTGGGTTAATGAGATGAATGTCTAATCACTAGAGGGCGACAGTTGCAGTGTATTGCGATGCAGAATGCAGAAGATACAGTAGGGGAATGCTCGTACTCAACACTTCCCTCAGCATCTGCAATATGTGCACAACTGTGTGTGTGTGTGTGTGTGTGTGTGTGTGTGTGTGTGTTCATATATGTGCATATACATATGTGGATATTAATAACCTTTTAAATATATATATATATATATATCCCTGAAGTAACATTATGCAAAGGAAGCGGTATTCTCTTGCACCACTCTTGAGTGTTTGTTAAAGAATTACCCAGTTATGCAAAAATATTGAAAACAAAAGCAACACAATGCAGCAACTAATGTATGATACATTGTATTGACAAATGTATTGGGGCGCCTGACCATTACACCAACAAGGACTTAATGACATTGCATTTATAACCATAAATTTTAGTTTGGAGTTTGTCTTCCTTTGCAGCAATAACAGCGTCCATTCTACTTGGACATCTTTCCACAGTACTTTGGAGTTTCCGTGGGAATTTGAACCCATTCATTCTGTAGAGCATCTTTAAGGTCAGGCCCTGATGCTGAAAGAAAAACCCTGGCTCACAATCTCCGCTACATTTCATCCACAAGGTGTTTCATTGGGTTTAGGTCGGGACTCTGCTGGTCAGTCAAGTTCTTCCACACTGAACTCGTCTTTATGGAGCTCGGTTTGTGCAGTGACAGTCATGGTGGAATAGAAAATGTACTTCCCCAATCTGTGTCCAAAAAGACAGAAGCATGGTGTTTTCCGAAATGTCTTGGTATCCTGAAGCAGTGAGATTACGGGGTTAAGGGGTGTCCAAATACTTATGACCATGTAATCCTGGAGAGGAGGGGGCGGGTGTTGGGAGCCCTGA
>JBBMFX010000021.1:9501596-9513314 GCA_037832545.1 Rhabdalestes septentrionalis
GGGCGGGTGTTGGGAGCCCTGAAGCTTCATTGTTGTGTCTGTGCGCGTGCCCGTGTGTTGTTCTGTCTCGGGGGCGCGCTTGGGTCACGTGACGGAGTCTGCTGCTGCGGCGGAGGAGTGTGGAGCGTGTTAGCAGGTAAAACAACAAAAACACAAAACTCACACAATATCTATATTCACCATTCTTGACTACAGTAGAGGTTCAGAGTTTTTAAAGCGTGCGCTGATTCTGCTTCCTCTCTGTTTTCTTGTTCGGCGTGTGTTGTGGCGAGGAGCACGCAATTTTTGGCTTTGTACGGGTTTTTCTCTTTTCCGACTCTGTTAGATATTCTGTGGTCGGGTTTTTCGACTCTGTTAGCTATGCTGTACTAAGCCATCTCTGTCGTTTTGGCCATTAAGGAAAACCCAGGATGAGTTCGGATTTTTGTTTGTTTGAATTAAGCCGGGGACCAAATCACGATGGAGAAAGTGACATTTTGTTCTCATTTAACATGTTTTCCGACTGGTAATTTCGATATGCTAAGCTAGGCAAGCTCTGTTCTTTGGGCCATTTTCAAAAAATGCTGGTGACTACAGAAGTTGTGCATATTTTTGACCCTTAGCCTCTGTTTGGTTACGCACGAGAATAAAAACCTAATGGAGAGACCAAAATATTTCTAATGGTTTTGTTTTTACTTTTGTCATGTTTTTCGAATGTTAGCTGGGCTAGGCTAGGCTAACTTTGCTCTTTTGGGGACATTTTCAAAATAATATTGTTGACAGCAAATTAAACTCTTGGTAATGTGTTTGGTTTAAAGTGAGTTGAGCAGGAGAAAGAAAATATGATGGAGGCTTGGGTTTCAGTTTTTTTAAATAAAAAAGCTCACTAGCGTACCAGAGTTAGCGGGCTAGCCAACAAATCCCCAGTTATTGCCTGGGCTGAGAGACAGAAGAGAAATCAGGGGTTGGAGGCAGTTAGCAGCAGCTAGCCAGTCAGGACAAAGAGGGTTCTGCGAGCTCAGCTAGCTAAGCTAATGCAGCTAGCCACTCTGCCTCTGCCTGATTATGATTCATGTTTGGAGGACACATGTAGTTTAAAGTCTATATGGCTCTCCCGTCGTCACATATAAAGGTGTATCTTAACAGAAACAGACTTTTACTGAACGAAAGTAAAGCTCGTAAGTGATCGATGTTGGCGTTTTTTTGAGTAGATGAATTTATATTTACCCTACAACAACTACGTCCTATTGTTTGGAGCTTGACCTAGCTTTCAGTGTGCTCTGTCCTTTTCATCCAGTAACACGCCTGGATTTTTTGTGTTCTTAACCAGTATCTATATACATTTAATCTCTGCTTTATTTAGAATATTTTGGGCGTAAAAATGGTGACTAATAATTCTGCACTGGCCCTTGGAAAACAGACAATTCCTTCCCATTTAATGAAGATTGTGCAAAAATATTGCTCTTAAAACCTCTCTAATGTTGTCTTTGCTAAGCAAGTTTAGTGCACTACAAGCGCAGCAATTAACTGAGTGAGCCCTTGTTTCTTTTTGTTTTCATTTGTTTTTCTAGATTGACCAAACAAACACACACACCACAGGAGATCTGAATCCATAGTCAGCTGTTAGCATCTCTTTTGTATTTTATGGATGCTACCAGGTTAAATTATGGATCCTAAGAGCCATAGGTGCTGCTGTTCAGTGTCTGCGTTAAAGAAAATATAGATAATAAAGCACTTTATTTATTCTTTTGTCATAGGATGCTCAGTGCAACAACAAAGAATGAAAGATAAGACAAAGAATTAACAATTTTTAACAAAAAAAATTAACAATAGTCCAACACAATTGCAAAAACATTCTTGTAACTAATAACAGTATAACACTAACATTGCTGGAGATATTTTACAAATGTATTTTCAAATTGCAGAATGTATCATGCAAAAATAACTTTAGTGTTATTTGATGTGAAACACAATGTACTTAATAGATAACCTGGCTGAGGATATGATATAATAATGATGGGAGGAACTAGATTTCCAAAATATTAAAACTTTCTCAGTTGTTCCTCAGATTAAGGTGTTGCATGGGATCATACCAGATATGCTGACTGGTGTCTGAAATGTTTTATAAAAGCTTTGAGATTGCACATTTTTTCATAGCTGTAACCTTGGTGTGTCCAGAGCATCGTAAGACAAACAGTTCACAAAGTAACTGTCAACTTTCTTTAAAAATTAGGAATATTTGTCAGGCCATTGCTCATTTATCTGTAATGAATTTATTGGTTGTTTGCATTGTAGGCGTCTCGACCCCGATTCCACGATTTTAAAGAAAACCAGAACTGGTAAGTTTCTGTACAATAAACCTTTTCACAACAAACCACTCTGAATGACCTTGTTCACCCTGTTTACATCAAAAATCTGTGTGTTTATGTATGCTTCTTGTCATATGTCGAGAAAAGTTTTTTAAAAAATTTTATTCCATAGCAAAACTTGTGTTTCTCGGTGTTAGTGTGTTTGTCTCAGGCAGAAATTAATGAAGCCATACATTTGAACAACTAAAAGAAATGTTAAAGGGAACTTTGTCATCTCAACCATGTACAAGTATACATAGAGACAGAATGGTGAAGCTCAGGTTCCACAGTGCAATTGACAGAAGACATTGTGTGACATTGTGTAACAGTTCTAATAAAGGAGTGTAAATAAGCGTAAAGTCTATATTGTAGGATAACTCCTCCTAGGCATCCACAAAACAGGCTTTTCTTAGAGATTACACACTCTGGAAATTATGACTTTAGCTGCAGTATAATTACATGATGTGCCTGGATGTTTTTCTGGCAGAAAATGGTGTTTTAAAAAATAGTAATAAAAATGTATGACTTAAACGCATTACCCCATCAGCTGTCATTTTCAGTGTTATTTCTTGGATTTTCTTTGGTCAATTTGTCAAGTATTTATTAAAACAAAACCATAAACATGCAGGTTATTTTTTATTTTAGACAGTTCTGAATATAGTGCCAGTTTTTCTGCACCGTTTGGTGTTAGTATTTTTTTAAATTATTTTTTGTTAAGCTGAATCCAGTGTATTGTTGGAAAGACCAAGTGTTTTGGCACTGGTAGTAAAAATGAGGTTTCCATTGTATGAAGGACAACAATTCTGACTTTGTGCTTATTGTAGCGAAAAACATTTCTGTGTATGTTTTCACCAGTCATTCAGTTGTTGAGATGTAAACGGTCCTTCAGAGTGGTCTGATGGAAATGGTGCATTGAGGAGAAACTTACTGTCGTTGTAGGTTGCTTTACTGTGACATCTAAAAATGTTACACATCTTTTGATTGTCTGTAGCTTTCCAAGAAAAATTGAAGCTGTTGTAGCTGCTAAGGGGGGAATAACTTCCTGTTAAATTCCATGTGTTTCAATGCAATGTTGTTAAAAGTCTCTGTTGGTATAGTGGTCAGGTGTCACAATGTTTTGTCCATATTATGTATGTTTATTTTCAAATGTAATTTCGATAGTACTCTAGTAAATGTGGGAGAACTTGCACTCTTTTGCCTTACTTCATGTTGGACAATCTGCTCTGACATAAATACATTTTAGGTCAAAATTGATGTCTAAACCGCTTAAAATGTATTAGACATCAAGTGCCGTATATCCCACTGTAATTGTGTAATTGCTTCCTGTAAGGTAGCTTTTAGAGATATTAAACGCTACAAATGTCTCGTGCTTATTACCAAATTTGTGAAAAGTTCTGACTCAGCAAGTTTCTTTGCAATGGTTCTTTCATGTCAAACTTTCATGTACTTTGTCAGTTCATCATGCAGAAATGTATAAAATATATAAAAGTATAAAAGCATACTTCCTTGTTGATAATAATGATAATAATAATAATAATAATAATAATGTTCATTACCACAATGATGATATGGGTCCTTGACATGTTTTTGGATTAACACATGGTTGTATTTTTCAGTAGAGTGAGAGTCAAGGGTTTTTCCCGCAAATCTGCTTACAGTCCCACAGGTTTACTTTTAGTGAAGGGCTGGTTGTGGGCTGTGATATTAGGACAGGGTGGACTACAGTGATGTGTAAGTGGACACCGTTTCAGTCTGGCTTGGCCTCATTTTAGCCAGGAAAGTTATAAACTTATGAATGTGTGTGTTTATGTATATACATTTTTTTTTGCTGGAGGACAGGGGTATTGCTTAATCTTGTGCAACTGGATTTTGGAGGGGAGGAGTCTGATATGGCCCATTTTGCCTGTTTTTGGGAGTTTGAAACCTTGCAGAGGCCACATTGTGGAAGTTTTACATTTAAAACCTTCAATAACACAATAACAAGATCTATGGTCAATTAACTAGATGTTGTGAAAAAACAGATGTGTAAAAGATAAATAGGTATAAGTGGGTATTTAAAATGAAAAAATTAGTATATCTTTGGAAATATGAATTATGTGTGGGTAAAATTTACAAGACTGTGGTTGTACTCAGCAAAACAGTCAAAAACAAGCATGTCAGCTATTTTTCAGCACTGAGAAACCACTTTACAAATGCAAAATTTACTAAACCCGCAGTTTTGGAAAATATTGTCATATTGTATTTTATCAGTACTCCACAGCTTCATGTCTTGCTCGCACAGACAAGTAACTCTTTGTTAAACTTCTGTATATTTTTCAGATTTTTCTATTTTGTACATACATTGTTTTGTATATACTGTATATGATGACCTCACTGGGCGGCGACCGAGCCCGGGGCACTCGGGACAAAGTGCTGCCCACAACCACACAGACCACACAGCCACAGAAACAGCTTCAGGTGTGTATGGACATATTTACTGATTATCAAAAAATAATCTCTCATTCTGCTTTGTGTATTTTAGGAACCAATTTAAGAAAACACTACCTAGATTTTGTTTAACACGAGACAAATATCAAAGATTAGGCCTAATCTGTGCCTGGAAGCCCAAGAAGTCTGGGTTGCCTAGCTAGTGGGCTTTGTGATGTTTCTCAATTTATTTTGCCATCCTTCTTCTCTTGTGCCTTTCACAGGCTACAGCCGAACAGATCCGACTTGCTCAGATGATCTATGACAAGAATGACGCAGATTTTGAAGACAAAGTCAACCAGGTGAGACATAATAAATGATCAATAATAAATGATCAATAAAATTGTCCTCCGTACATCTACATAATTAATGGGATTGTGCAGAGATCTCAAGAGGGTATTTTGTTTGAATTTTAGCTCATGGAGGTGACTGGGAAAAACCAGGATGAGTGCATGGTTGCTCTTCATGACTGCAACGAGGATGTCAACAGAGCCATCAACTTTCTGCTGGAGGGGCCCTCTGATACCGTGAGTTTCAAACAGCCCACACTTATGTTTGAAAAGGTATACAATTGAGAGCTTGAAATGAACACTATTCTGTGCGGGCATTATACAAGTTTTAAACAGCTGTTTAAATACTTCATTTGAAAGTATATTTGAAATGCAGAATATTTTTTAGCTCTGTATAATGTACATTAGTCTGGCTGATTGCTTTTGGAACTAGCTCTTACCACACTGGCTCTCATTTGCTTCATCAACAGACACTGATGTGTAAGGCATAGGGAAATTTGAGCGTAGTTATGTAGTAGTGATTCTAGGAAAACTCAAATAGAAACTGGGACATTTCAGTGTTAACTTGTTAATCCTGTCCCATAACAGACCTCTGCCTGCTGTGTTCTTGATCTGTTTAATGTCCTTCACAATTACCACTGAGCATATTTGCTTGGAAAGTACATGATTAGCTGAATATTTTTATTTGGACTTGTACAGAAAAGGCTGTTATTCCTTAAGGAGAAGAATGTAATTGAGGAATGTTATGACTAAAATGGTTCTGTTCGTTTAAAGAGTCCAATGAGTTTCGGCTGTATGTGTCTGTCTGCAATGTAGTTTTAGTTGATTTTATTTATGAAAATACATACCCTGTGCAGAGATCACACTGTGATGCAGTTGCTATTTATTCGTTGGTTTGAACATGTTATCTCCATTCAGCTAATCAGTATAAATTGTTACTAAAATTTGCCATATATTTTGTTCCGTTGAGAAAATAAAAGAATGATTCAAATTATGCCACGACCTTTGCATTCTCAGCAGTTTATTGTCACTGGAAGTGCGTGTTGGAATGCTGTTGTATAGCATCTATTACAAAAAGTCCTTTATGCGTTTTCTGATTAACCTTTTTCTCCCTCTGTTTAGACCTCTTGGGAAACAGTGGGGAAGAAGAAGAGCTTAGGAAAGGAGAGTATTTCTTCAGAGAGCAAGGAGAATAAGGAGAATCGGGAGAAGAGAAATGAGAAAGAGAGCAGCAAAGCACGTGGTGGAGCAAACCGTAGAGGAAGAGGGGTCATTCGCAATCGGCCGGGTAAGATAAGCCTTGGTTTCTGAGAGGAACTGTGATTTTTAGTGAAAATGCCTGCTAAAAGTCTAAACTGAAACAAATGATCATCTGTTTGCTTCCACTGATAATCATCCATTATTTAAATACAGGATTTTTAAAATATATATGTGTATGCAGAGAAACATTTTGGGATTTTTGTTTTTGCATACATTTTTGGCTACCAGCGAGGGCTGAGGAGAATGGAGTGGACTCGACACCTGTGGAGAGGGGAGTTGACCGTGGCCGTAGGGGAAGAGGCAAAGGTACATGCACCTAAACCCCAACATTGTCCTTTCTTGGTCAGTTTGGTGTACTCATTTTGTTGTTTGTATGCAGTGTCTGGAGGCAGAGGAAGGGGCCGTGCACCAGGGACCAGCAGGTTTACAGCACAAGGAATGGGGTGAGGAGAACTTGCATTCATTAACACCACTTACACCTCAACTCATTTTCAACACTTTCATTCAACTTGCCACATGTAAAACGAGAGCTTTAAAGGGGACATACTACTTATTTTGCATTCTTTTGTATCCGTTTGGGTCTCTACTGCTCCTATAGACACTCCAATTTTTCAACCATTTTTTCTCTGAATCAATTGAAAGATTTTGTGTCAGGAATCATATTATCTGTGAGCAGTTTGGACGCGCCTCTGTTTCAGGTGTGGTAAACGTGAAGCATTAGCATGGGATGGGGCATATGGCCAGCAGCATTTTACTTGCATAAAAGTGACTGAGCCCTTAAAAGGCTCATTTTTAAAGGGACTGACACTTTCAAGAATAGAGCTGTTGAGATCTCTTTGTGAGAGTGATTTTGTGAAGAGATTCATTACCAGGTTTTTATATCCCATAGACTTATAACTAGAGTTAGTTTTGCATAATATGTCCCTTTTATAATGACACTCACATGCTCAAGTTTTTTCACACCAATGCTGCGGCAATGGTGTTTTACAGGCTTTACTGTGTGTAATAGAATTAGAATTCGAATATGTGTTCAATTTTTAGTACTGTAACGTGATTAATTCCCCCAAAGCCTTTGTTGCAGTGTTGTATGTGAGGCTCCAATACCTTTTTTCTTTATAGAAAACACACATACATGCATACAACATGCAGTACAAGTGTGTGAGGCAAGTAGAGTAGATAACATTAGAAGTCCATCATTTCTGTGAAGACCAAGCTACTGATCAGATCGGCCTGTGAAATTGGCTACAAAACCTTGTTAAAATGTCAGACCATGTACTAGTTCAGTGTACAATTTCAGTGATTAGCAGCATCTCTTATGAATTTATGAACATTTTTGTATTTATTGAGTAAGATAATTATTGGTATTAACAAACCGTTTGGATTGAGGCAAAAATACTTAAATAGGACATCCAATTTCTCATGTCCCATCTGCAGGACCTTCAACCCAGCAGACTACACCACGGACAGTGGCACAACCAATTCGCATGCTGATGTATGGGAATCTGGGGCCAATGAGACCACAGATGGAACAGGTGAAGAAGTGAATTACATCGAGATACACCAGGAGGTATGAGCACACTGTCCTGCAGTGGTTTTCACCATTGTCCTTTTTGTTTTTGTTTTTCTACTGTACAGTGGCATGGAGGAACACTCTAGAAGAGTGGGCGGCTGAAGACTGGAGCGAGGATGTGAGCGTAAGTCAATCAGTGTGTTAGCTGTCGCTTGTAATTGAAGTGCCGGGGTCTTCAAGATACAAGGGTCTTGACAAAAGATGTGGGCAAAGTAATATAGAAAAATATGCAGAATATTAAGTAAAGCGCCATATGAGTGAGGGAATGTGCTTATCTAAGCATGACTGTTCCATTTGTGAACAAGATCTTTTTCTTTATTGTATTATTATATTTTTCCCATGCAGCTATCTGAGACCAAAGTGTTCACCTCCTCCTGTGCACCTCCGGCTGAGAACCACATCACACCTGGTCAAAGGTAGTACGCTTTGATACACTATACCTATCGTGTAGTAAATATTTTCCATTTTAAGTTTCTTTTATAAAATCATCATTTCCACTAAAGTGACCCTTGCTTTGCTGTATTGTGTCCCATGTAGTCTGGACCTGGCATCTCTGCTGCAGAAGCCTGCTGGCAGAGAGGAATTGGGGAACATGAAGCCGGCCACCTCACAAGGGCTTGGCCACAGCTTAGTCTTCACAAACTCCCACCACCAGCCCACTCGCAATGGAGGCACCACCACCGGCTCTCCCAGCTACGCACATGCCACCCTGGTAAGACTTTGTCAACAAGCATATTTCAAGTCTTTAAATAGGCAAAACAGATATTTCTCTACTTGAAACATATTGGGCTGTTTCTCAGTCTAAACAGCAGTGCTGGTGGTGAGTCACTAAGCCCTAGTTTAGCCTTAATCTGGGTCTTTGAAACCTTAAATATCTGTCTTGTTTTGGTAATTGAATCTGTTTGTCAATTAGTCTTGAGATTTTAGGGATTTAATTTTTGGAGTTTGTTTGTGCCTGTGGCAGTCCTCAGTCTTGGGTTCTGGATTTGGGGAGCTGGGTGGTCCTAAGCTTGGGCAGACCGCTGGACAACAGATACTGGAGCAACTGAAGGGACCAGGTCTTGGGCAGCTTACCTCCCAGCCTCCCAGTACAGGGGCTAACTGCACTCCTGTAGGTGCACTGGCAGGGACAGGGATATCTGTTGCCTCCTCTTCCTGGGACATCAAACCTTCTGGAACACAGAACTCTCCCTCACTGCCCTCCCAATTTAGTCGTACGTACCAGGTTGTTTCTCTTGTGCATCTGTTTTCAGGTTTTTAATATTTCAGAGGTACTCTTACACATGCGTTAATAGTGTGACACACTGTGTCTGTCTCCAGCCCTTTTTCACTGTTACAAAACTGCTGAAACTCCCAGTAAATGATCTGTTCTCTCCTCTCTGTATTGTACACCCACCAGGGGAGTTTAAGATGCAACCAGAGCCCTCCTTGGTGCTAAGCCAGCTGAGCCAGCGGCAGCAGAGCTCTCTGAGCCACACAGGACCTCTTCCTTTGGCCAGGCAACCCAGCCCTCCTCCACTGAGTGTGCCCTCACCCACCCAGGGTCCCTTGGAGGCTTTCTCCAAAGCACCAGAGCCGTCTCAGTCCTCCATGGCCCCCCCACAGACTGCAGATCCTCAGACCAGCAGTACACAACACCGCCAAGTTAAGACACAGAAACGAAGGTTACCTCCCACGTCCAAAGTAAGACTGCTTCTTCGCTTTATACCCGCATTTCCCTAGAATCTTAACAGTTTTTCCTCTACTCTGCAGTACTGCAAATGGCAAATCTGTCTTGTTTCATTTACGCATTACGCATGTACATTTTACAGCTATTAGGACAACGCTTCAAAATGCTGATCTGTGCTCCTTACATTGGGAGACAATTCCACAGTTTTGTATTTTCTCTGCTTGCTGAACTCACATAGAGCTTGTTAATCGAGTTGAGCAGAACCAGGTGTATTACCATATGGGGAATTAAACTGTGTGCTGCTCTGGCCTTGGACTGTGTTTCAGCAGACCACAGTAATGGTTATATAGTTCAAAATACTTTTTACTGTGTAGATTCCTTCCTCTGCGGTGGAGATGCCTGGCTCTGCAGATGTATCTGGGCTCAACGTGCAGTTTGGTGCTTTGGATTTTGGCTCCGAGTCTGCCCTGCCAGATTTCAGCCACCCGGAGAACTGCAACAGTGAAGCTACAAGAGAGGCTGGTTCTGGTCCTCAGTCTCAGAGCAGCCTCTACTCCAAACCTATCAGGTCAGAAAACAGAGGCAGTCTGTATGTGGGCCAACACTTCCTCAATTCCTCGCTACATAACAGACGTCATAGATTAATAGTAGATATGCAATGAATAAAAATGATATTAATGACTAGTTATGATGGTTGAATGCATTGCATTATTGTTTAATAATTTAAGTTGGCAGTGTTTTTTTGTGTTTTTTTGTGTTTTTTTAAACACCTGGTAATGCTGCAACTAAAATTGCAATGGCAAAAGTTAGCCAGGTAGAAATTCTGTATAAATGATTGTTTGCACTTAAAATATTTTGTATTTGTTTCTAAAGCGAATCTCTGGCCAGCCCTGTCCCGCTGTTGCTGCCTTTGGCCTCCTCTGACAGTATCTACCCAGCTCCCTCTGTGGCTCTGCCCAGCTTAGCTCCTTCTCTGACCACTCCCAGTGCTGCCACAGTGCCCACTTCCTCCTCCTCCTCATCTTCCTCAGCAGCCTCTTCAGCAGGGAGTAGCTTTGACTGTGGAGTGGCTCCACACTCACGACTGACCTTTTCTCAGAACAAGGATCCCTCTGGACCTGTGACTGTGAGTGAGCGCTTAGTGCCACCAACTGGGCACGAATGTGTCATGAACACTTACGGCATGAACGTTGATTTATTTTGTTTTACTACATTATTTTATAATTTTGATCATTTTTAGTTGATGGAAAAATACAGCACTACAATTACTTATTGTCTAATGATTCTCTATCACCAGAACGGTTTTAATGGTGTGAGGACCTCTGCTGCTTTAGACTGTAAGTAGAAATTTTTTTTTGGACCTTGTTTCCATATGCCATCTTACTCGCTACAGATTTTTGTTTTGCATGCCATAACCTTTTTTCCCCCTCCCTTCTTGGTTTTTAGCCACATCGAGTTCCTCCACTCCGAAGCCAGAGTCTCCCTCTCTGGGCAGCAGCAGCACCAGTGTTGCCCCTTCTGTCCCCTCATCTCTGCTGCCCCCCTCAGTTACCCCTCACAGCTCAGCGCTGTCCAGCCTGGCCCCTGAGCTGCCCTCTGCCAGCCTGCCACCCCTCAGCAGGTGAGCCTGTTGTCCCTTTTACCCTTTTCTCTCTGTTCCTGCAATTTAGATTGGGTTTGCATGAGTTAGTTAAAGCCATTGTGAATTCTCCTTCTTCCCAGTAGCCATGTGAGCAGTGGCCACTCCTCAGTATCAGCACTTTGCACCAGCTCTTCACTAACAGTAAGTATGTTGATGATGGTAGTTTACTTTCTTAGTAACTACATAAAATGTCCATTAGAATAAAACCAGGTGCAACTGAATGATGACTTGTCAGAAGAAGTAAAATTGTAAGTGTGTGTAATACAGTTTATTTCAAAGTGAGGATTTCTGGCCATCTGTCCTTAATGGAACATTTAAACAATATAAAGTGTGGCTGGTATTTTGGACGTTAAAACTTATTTTTGATGCAGCTTAGTTTTCATATGTGGATTAAAAGGGCTGCAAAAGACTTCTGTTTAGTGCTGGGCAATAAAACGAACTCGATTTATTATCGATAAAAAATGAGGACGATCACGATGATATGCGGAGGCTAT
>JBBMFX010000021.1:9520321-9535493 GCA_037832545.1 Rhabdalestes septentrionalis
CGAGGCGAATTTGACGCGCGTATGAAGCGAGTAAACTCAAAATGTTCAGGCGTCCAACTACGCGCAAGTAGCGCGATGTTGACGCGTCATTCGCGTCTGGTGTGAACGCTCAGCCATGATGAGTACTAATGGAAGACGGCTGCATTCATATATCAGAATATTCGAACTTAGCTTGAGATGCCTCCCCTAATGACGCATTTGAGTAAGTCAAACAGTTTGTTCAGAAAAATGCAGAATCACTGCCTGTTTACAGCTGAAGGAATATGGTGAAAGAAATGGCTCGAAAAACTCAAATAGGTGTTCAACCAGTTGTTAGAATCCAATGTTGACATGTAATTTGAATGACGGTGAAATGCCTGCATCTAAGCGGTTTCATTTGCAGCAGATAAACAGAAAAAAACATTTTGCTGTTTGTGTACACGACAAAATTCAATAGGCTATATATAATTATAACAGTAAAAAACATTCACCACAGGTCTAATTGTACTTGAAAAATAACACTGTGCTTGATTTGCCGAATATAGCTTGTCAACAAATTTAGAAAGGAAAGTCCCTACTGGCACACAGGCGCCATCTGTAGGAGCAGCTTTCAATTCACAAACAACTGCCAAAATGCAAATCAGAACCTGTAGTGAACAACTGTTGTCTTATGTCAGGGATGCTAAATTTCACAGGCGCAAGCTGCTGTCAAATCAAACCTGTTGGAGTTCCCCTAATCAGTTGTCTCCCTTGTGTACTGAATTGTTTCAGTTTTCTTATTTATTCAAAAAGCATTTGTTTAAATCTAACATCAAAAATCCCTAAACTAAATGTTTTCTGGTGAACGTAGGCTGGCCCGACTCAGAGGAGCCAGACCAGCAGCATGCAGCAGAAGACCCAGGTCAACAAGTCCAGCTATGGCAGCTCCCCCTACTGGGGCAACTGACAAGGCGCAGAAGCCCCATGCCCCTCCTATGGACGCCATGTTACCATGCAACACTGCGGCCACAGTCAGGAGAGGGACAACTTAACACAGCACCATACAATACACACACACACACACACTACCATATCCCCCTCCCTTAGTTCTCATCCCCCCCCCCCTTTTCAAAGTTTTGGCTGTTGTATGTAAAATATATTTATGTATGTATTTATACAGTATATATGTATTGGTAGGATATGAAATGTGGTTAACTGCATTTTGTTTTGAAGGACATTTTTGTTAATTTCAAAATGAATATGAATAAACAAAGAGGATGAGAACTAAATACTAAAATAGGTGAATATACTTGAACCAGACTCATCATATTATGGGAGATATTTTCTTTTTGTATACATACATAAACCTAATAATGGTGTACATTATTGCTAAGCATCATTTGATGGTGAAGCCTTTTTTAAAAATGTTTTTGTATGTTTGCCCCTGCACCCCACTGACCTGTGAATTTTTTTTTTCTATGGGGTGGATTTTTAGTTCAGTGCTTGACTTTATTTCCTCATCCCCTCATTTGTGAACCCCTCCTTATCCTGTTAATTGGCTGAAACGTAGCAGTTTTTGAATCAATCATTTTAACATTGGTTTTACCCTTGTCGTCCAAATAAAATATCTGACAAGTTCCTTGCTGTTTTTCTCTTATTGTTCTTCCTGTAGATCAGGGGTAGGCAGCTCTGGTCCTGGAGGGCCATAGTCCAGCACGTTTTGGTGATTTCCCTCCTCAGATACACCTGGCTCACCTTGCCAGTTAATTGTCAGGTGAAGTGAATGTGTTTGAAGAGGACTAGCAAACTGTGCTGGCCCTCCAGGACTGGAGTTGCCCAACCCTGCTGTAGATCAAGATGTAAGATATAATTGGCAACAAGGAATGTTTAATTTTTTTATTAAAAATAATGAGTTGCAAGGTTTTACATAACAGTCCATATAATTAAACCTTATTCTATGCACATGTGGAATAAGGGTATAATGGTTCTGAAGCCAAAAACCACAATATAGATGCCAGTTGTCATACCAACCAAACAACTTTCTATGAATGTTTTAAAAAACTTCAAATGCGCAGCATCACAGAGCTTAATGGAACATGAAGGAAACCTCAACATGTGACTTGACAATCTGAGGCTACAAGCTACTCAGACTGTGCAAAGCCATTACAGAGGCAATGGACGTTTTCATAGCACTGAATATGTGCCATTCAAGTGAAAATTGGCATTTACTGTGTTGGCTGAAGTGTGGAGCTGAGCACATTTAATCTAAATCTTACAAAGTAAAGAAAAAAAAACAAGGCTAAATTAATTTCTTTAGCTAAAAACGGCTAGATGTCTGATGCAAGAGATGCTTCATATTCACAGTGAAACAACTGTAGGTTTACAAACCCCATTCTTTAGACACTTTGACCATTTTTCAGAAATATATAAAGACGGAGTGGAAATTTTATAGAACATGTCACCATGGTTGTGACAGCACAAAACATTGTTAATGAGGTTTGGAGCAGCCGCACGCAAGTTACCTTTCCAAAACCATTTAATATACCCAATTCTTAAGCAAAACTCTATACTGATGTTTTAGAGTCTACCTAATGTATTGAAGTACATTTTATAATCAAGCCAGTTTGTATAACAAGCATTTGGAACTACAGGCAAAACAAAGCACTCAGACCTCAGTTCAGATATTATTCTAAAAATTCAGATGTTTGCAACTTGATTACTACAGCCTGGCTGAGAAGCATCTCATTAGCAGAAGTCTGATCAGTGGTACAGATGCACATTTTTATTTGAACTCAAGGCACACAGCTTAAACATTTCATAAATCATACGTATTCAATATTAAGGGGTTAAATGCTGCTTACATACTTGCCATACTCATCATTCAGTGACAAAAAAAATGATTCTGTACAGTACTAAAAAATGTTCACCATTGAAGGACAGATGCTTTAATCATCGGCCTTCTTTTTCTTTTTCTTTTTCTTCTCCGTTTGTTCAACAGGTGCTGACACTCCCATACCGTTCGCAACCTCTTCCTCCTCCTCCACTTTAACATCTTCAGTGGAAAGCTTCTTTTTCTTCTTTTTCTTTTCAGTCTCTTCAGGCTCTGGGGCTTCTGCCTCCTCCTCAGTCTTGACCAGCTTCCTCTTCTTTACAGCAGGAGCGGCCTCGCTTGTACCATTAGTGACCTCTCCCTCCTCCTCCTCCTTCACAGCATGCTCAAAAGACACCCTCTTTCTCTTCTTCTTCTTTGTGTCAGCAGCCTCAGCATCTCCATTCTCCTACAGATGATTCAAATGCAGATTAAAATCAAACCTTCAAAGTATTAAATTACTTAAACTGACCTAGAATACTGTCCTGCTCACCTCAGTGATCAAACCCACCAAGGAGGGTTTGTCAATGGTTCGGAGGAGCTTTTCTCTGGCATGTCAATTAAAGAGACAGGGCCATGCAAAAGGTCCAGGCTCTTGTCTAGCCATGCGAAGTTCACATTTTTTACTAAACAGTACCCAAATATTCCAGCTAAATTTTAGGTGTATATAATATAATATCTTCCCTGAATCGTAGAACATTACCACACATTTTTCTAAATATTTCCATATGTAGCCACATCCAAGATCAGCTGCCAGTGTCTTGACACTGCATATAGTTCCACATTGAATACTTCATGAAATACCGTCCAGTTATTAACTTACATCATGTCCTACACCAATTTAAATATAAAAGTAACGCAATTAGACATTTTCAAATAACCATGCCCATCCTTAACGCAGATGACCTCACTCACTTCAGCATCTTCACTGGATTTCAGCTTTTTGGGTTTGACTTCCTCCTCCTCCTCCTCCTCCTCCTCCTCCTCTCCCTCAGCTGTGGCCAGAGCTTCGAGTCTTTTCTTTTCACGCTTCTTTCTCTTCTTCTCCTTCTTTTCAAGTTTGCGCTTCATCTCTGCTACCACCTCACCAGCCTGTGGGAGATATTACTCAAGTTTGTCCAAAGTCAAATGCAGACCCATACAGTCAACCATTAGTTTAAAGTGCTGCGTCAGGCTCATTAAATCAGTTTTTGCCTCCATGTTGGAGTCAGCGAAGTGGTTTCATCACTCACAGCAGAGAAGAGTAATCACAAAAGAAAACAACCAACCTCTTCCACAGCCTCTTTCATCACATCCAGGTTCTTTCTTGGTGTCTCACCAGTCTCATAAAAAGCTAGACGTTCTTCCACTTGGTCACGGAGTTTCTCTCCAAACACATTGGTAGGTAGCTCTGTAATTAATCAAGGGGAGAAAAAATCTGATATCATACCATTGTGATAAACGTTACGTGGCTTGTTAGAATCACTGATTTGCTCAGGTTGAATCCCTCAACATTCTTTCCCCAGAGGGGTGAAATACTGATGACGAAAAATAATAACATCATAGCAAAATTTGTATAGGCCAGCTATCCTGCTCGCTTGTGCAAGGTTAGTGCAACACTTACCTGAGAAGCAGTCAATTCGGGAAGCGATGGTGCACTTGTTAGCAAGGTAACGGGAGATCCGACCTTTGTTCTTGGCAGCTGCCCGGCCAATGAATGTGGAATGGAAGATGAGACCATACTTTGGCGTATTCCCTCTGACTTTCAACGCCCTAGATATTTGTAACAAGATTCAGAAGTCTGCATAATGAAACTTTGGTGAGCTATTTCAACATCAACATGTTTGCCCAAGTGTGTTTTAGCTAACCAGGTGCCACCTGTATTGTAACTACCTCTCAGAACCCCAGGCAGCTGCTCAGACTGAGGGGGAGCATAGGAAGGTGGAATCACTTTTGGTGTGCAAGTATTTCAGCACACTCAAATCAGCCACAGCTTAGCCCCAGCCCTGCCATCACTGCAGCTGCCACAAAACCCCGCAGGGAAGGGGTGCCCCAGTACCTGAAGAGGGCCTTCTCTGCTCCCAAGATCTGCACTGTGGATGCCGGGTATTTGGCCAGGTTAGTCAAGCTGCCAGCGTGCGAAATAAGACGAGCACCCACCTATAGGCATAGACATCATTACCTTCAGAGCATCCCTTGCCTCAAACGTCACTCTACAAGCTAAGCGGAATCAAATTTATTCACCTTGGTATAATGCTTTAATTTATGGTTCAGCAAAGCCAAAAAATGAGTAGTTTGGGTGACCATTAACATGCCAAATTAACTAAATCAACCACACTCAAAAAACCCACACCATGTTGCTAAATACCGTGAGCAGCCATTTTAGAAGAGTTTTGATATTACAAGCCACCTCAAAAGAAAACTAAATCAACTGCCCCGTCAGTCCTGATCTCAAGCCTTGTCTAGCCTAGTATAAACTGAAATTGCTGTCCCTGCTTAGTTTAATTATTTAAAGCTCACAGTATGTTCTACCTGTGCCACCTAATTGAACATTAACAGATTCACTCATTTCTTCAAGAGTGGTTAAGCAGATTTACCCAATGCACTTAAGCATACATATCAGCTAGGGGAAATGTTTCTGCATTTTTGGAGAAAAGTACATACCACTTCTCCAATGAGGGACGCTAGATTGGGGGCCACTTGGGACATTTTGGAGCGCAGGTACTCCTGCAGTTCTTGTCTGTATGCGGTGAGGGACACAACTCGGCTAGAGAAGCTCTCAATGTTGATCAGATCAATAGGGGAGATGTTCATACCTGAGCAAGATTGAAGATTACCATTCATGTTAGGATGCATTATTTGCTGCACAATATGTTTTAAATGTACAGGTCATAAAGTTATTACAAAGCTGCTCAGAGGTTCAGTTAACAATATGCTGTCAGCACATGGGTTCAGTGGATTGACAGATTATAAAAACATCATGACTTCTGAGCTGCACAATAAGGGACATGTCTCTTACCCATGGAGGAACGAGACGCCTCAAGGATGGCCTGTGCTTTAGCACCGTCCATGGTGATCTCTTCTAGAGACTCCAAGCTCTCTTCACTCAACTCCTTTCGGTCGCCAATCAACCTGGCCAGCTTGCAGTATGTTGCATTGTCGCTGACTATGCTAATGAGCTCTGGAAAGTGGTAGCCATACCACTCACTGTAATAGAGATGAAGGGGAGGCATTGTAAAAAAATAAAATAAAATTCACAGAAAATATAGATGCAGTAAGGTCACAAACCAAAGGCTGTTACTGGCTAGTTCAAACCAGACAGGCTGTCTCCGCCTCAGGTGGTGGTCTGCCCCAATGACAAACTGAGCGTGCCAAAGAACGGTCTTTACTGTCCCTCCTCTTCCTGTACAGCCAGCGCAGGTGGGGCACTGTCTGTGGTAAGCACTGGGAGGCTGCTGAGAGCACTTTCACATTCATTGAGTCAGTCTGTCCATGAAGGCTTCAATAGCCTCACCAGAGATGAGTCAAAGAATGTGAACAGCACCAACACACAACACCTCAATGCACACGCAAGCAGACACACCACAGCAATGGGGCAATCTTTAAAATGTAGTTTTAAAGTTTGCTCATTAGTAATCAGGCAACCATGACTTCTGGGTTCAAATTACACACCCAGAGAGAAACTCTTGTTTTGTGTTAAGGTTAGAGGGGAGAAACCAAAACCAGTTAGTACTCAGGCTCTCACACCACACAGAGACAGCCAGTCAAGCCTGAGACAATTTTACTAGCACAGCAACACAACTCAAACAAACCAGCATACCGCACACGCATGGAGAATGTGTTTATGTCCTTGTCAAGCTGATCGAGAAGGGCGATAGACTGGATGATCATGTTATCAGCTCTGTTGACATTGAACTTGACCTTGGCCCGAGAGTAACTGTGACCCAGACCAAGTTGGGCTTTGGAGGCAGCCTGAGCTGTGAGGCCCTTCAGAAGGCAGTGGAAGTGCAGGCGTACACCTGGAACCAGGAGAAAATATTAGTAAAAGCCCCAAGTGTGGCTTGACCAATGCTTTTGTAGTGCAGGTCCAACTGTTCAGCTTTTCAGTATTAACCATCAGACATCAGTGGATAAAGACACATCATTACAGAGGAAGCAACTGCATATGTGCTCTACACACTGAGGTTCAGACAAATTTTACAGACCTCTGATTATTTCAGACACCACTCCTCCTGTTTGGATAGAGAGGCCCAATTCCTCCTGCAGTGCTGCACCAATCTTGCCATCAGCCACCCCCAGCATGGCCTTCTTTTTGCCCCCAGCAGGCAAGTTTGTTTCCAGGAACAGTTTAAGATCTGCATGGACCACACCTGTAGGTAAAAACAAAACTTAGTATCCAGCTCATGCCACACAAAATGCTCAAATCAAGTATTCTGCTCAGGTGTTCAGTTTCATGGTATGCTGTCAGCACAGTAATTCAGTGGATTGACAGATTATTGGTACATCATAACAAGTGAACCAAATACATAAATAAGCCCATAAATAAAAAGCATAAACTTACCTTCTGAAATTGCATTAATATTCTCGAGAGCTGCCTGTGCAGACTTGAACGGGAAAAAAGCTGCCAGCTTGACAACACTGCTAAATTTTCCAACACTCAATACACTTTCCTCCACCTGAGAAGAAGAAAAATGAAATTTGAACATTCAGCATTTATTTATTAATGTTTGTCTGATTATGATGATAAAATTGTACCTCAGGCAAAAGCATCCCAATCTCTTCCACCTCTTTGACGGCAAACAAGGCATACCCGGCTGCATGCTCGAAAAGTACATGTAGGAGCACCTAGGTGGAAAAACAAAGCAGATGATCAGCACAGCCATATATTTCAAAAGATTCTGCTGGTGAATTGATCCAACCAGCACCTACTCACTTCCCCCCCCCACACCAACTATGCTGGAATAGAAATGGATCTTCCCCAAACAGTGTTCACAAATTTGGAAGAGTGGTGTTATCCAGAATGTCTTGGTATTCTGTAGCATTAGGAGTGTCCTTCACTGGTGGCAAGGGCCGGATCCTAAGCGCAAACCCATTGTCCCAATGTTTTTGTCCATTTAATGTAGCAAATAAACAGTGCTACTAGGACATATTTTATATTAAACTTATTAAAAACAGCACTTACTGAAGTTATTCAACTGTTAACATTTACTACTTTCCAGACAGACTGAGCAACCATGTGGTGGCTTGAAAACTACTACTGTAGTTTTCATTTCAGAACTGATTTCAAGTCGAACTTTACACATGTGTACGTAAAGTGCTGCTCCTTTCTCCAGATATCTCTATATACACATTTTATGTGCATCACATATACATACACATTTGTGCATAAGAACTAATATATATATATATACACACTATACAGTCAGTTCACAAACACGTGCGAAGATCTAAACACGCGTGTTAGCACAAAAGCTAACACAATCACTCCTCCACGTGTTCCTACAGCAAATTTGTCCTCCACCCCACAAAATTTACACTTTTTGCACGCACCAAAATCAACCAAAACCAAAGTAAGTTAGTACATGGGTTTTTTTTTAAAAGTCTTACATTTTGAGTTTTGATGAACTACGCCACTAAACAGGTACGGTGATTAGGCCATGGCCTACTACTAGAGCTGGGTTGACTTCTTTTAAGAAACTGCAGGCGACATTTTAACAAGTTTTAAACCTGGCATGGAAAACAAACGTAAAATCGCCAGATTCAGATACTGTTATAAGATCTAGAAAACATCAATCTACACGAATTTAACGCCTGCAAACTATTAAAGCCAGCAAACGGTTCTCTACTACAACAAAAAACACCATCTCATCTAATTACAGGCCAACGTATCTATTTTGATGTTGTGCCATGCTTTTCCATTATGCAGTGTCAAAGATTAAGTGCTGACCTATGTATTTTCTATAGTTTATAGATAGAAAATAAAGCCCTCACCATGTTGAAAAGGTCTCTCTGCTCCTTCCTCTCCTGAAGCTCCTGCAGAAAGAATTAGAAAGCCCCACATGCTCTCATTGGGGAGGCACACGTTCTGCGCTCGTTTCCTCTCGCGATGTTTCTCGTTATGTTTTTCCCCTCCTTAAATCAGTACACTTCAAATTATGTTATACCTTTAATGTAGGTGAACACAGAGTCAACATTACTAAAATGTATAGGATGAGAATAAAACAAGTCTCTTAGCATTTACCCTATATAGGCAAAAGTATTGAGACAAAATATTATTATTAATTATTGAGGGGACGCGATTCCAAATTAAAGTCTATGTATTCGAATGCAAGGTCATTAAAGTCCCTGTTGGTGTAATGTTCAGGCGTCTGAATACTTTTGCCCATTTAACCCAGAGAGAACCAAGCCATGTTTTCTCTGCCGCTCTGATATAGTCTTTCTATCTATTTTTGTTTTTAATGATGACAGGATAAGGAATAAGATATTTCATTTTTGCCATTGAGTTTTTTGGTATCTATTTACAGTATTTGGTTTTTTTGGGGGTTATTTCACTTTACAATGTTTAGAATCATGTTTGATTGCATTTTTTGTTTTCTAATGCATAATTTCACCTTTTCTCAATTAAAATAATGATCTTGTTTAAAGTTTCATGTTGTCTCATTCCTTTGGTCGTACCACGGGGAGATTGAGGCACAGGCGCAGATTTCCATTTCTCAAATAAGATATCTTTAGCAACACCGGAAGGCACGATGCTCAAAACACAAGCTAAACTCAAAGCCGGTGCACCAAGGGCAGCGTGTCGGTGGACAAAATACTCTAACAGGGCTCTGGGGTTACTTACATCAAACACAACACAGAGCTTAACCAATGACAACATTTAATAACTTAACTTAGATGCCATTCAACTGTAA
Source organism: Rhabdalestes septentrionalis (assembly GCA_037832545.1). Classification (NCBI taxonomy): domain Eukaryota; kingdom Metazoa; phylum Chordata; class Actinopteri; order Characiformes; family Alestidae; genus Rhabdalestes; species Rhabdalestes septentrionalis. The sequence continues at coordinate 9,530,039 of JBBMFX010000021.1, forward strand.
CTGTAACATTCAAACCTTGACACAGTAAACCCGGGTTAATTTCAAAATAAAAGTTCAAAGAACCCCAACAATGGCGGCATCTGGCGGCCACTAGTCGGTAATGCCACACAAATAAAAACATTACTTTATTGCCTTTTTGTGTGCAAACACCTTACATATTTTTCCAGATCTATATTCGAAGTTATTTGAACTAAGTATTTTTTTATTGATATTGAAGCCTTTACCCGTTTTTAGTAATTGGCAAGTGCTGAAGTGTCAGATTTAAAGAAAGTTTTGATTGTCACAAGAAATGCTTTAACTGTTTTGGGAATCACATTAATGATGAGGATGATGTTCCTGATGTGGGAATTGCATCAAAGCAATGGAGAAGAAACGTAATAGAAGCGTTGCTTCTTCAAATATGACTTTTGATGCGCTAACATGCATGCTTAGAATAATGTGTGTATGCTGACTTTTGTAATACATATATGTTTCAGTATGATATTACATTTGCAAAGTAAAATGACCACCTACAGTCATGAGTGGACTCACCACAACACAAATTCTTCCTCTGCATTAAACCCCATTCACCACATAAAGCAGTGGGCTTCCAGGATCACAGTATCCGGGAAGCATAGTGTGGGTACATTACTCAAGGGTACATAATTGGTGCCATTAGCAGCACTGGGAATCAAACCCATGGCCTGCGGATCTTAGAGGCAACTGCTTTTACTGCCAGGCCACCAGGTTGGCCTTTAAACCTTCTTTTTTCCTGAATTGCACTGCATTGTGTCACTGAACTTTAGAAATTCTTTTTAGTTTGCTTGTTAGCTGCATAATATGGACAGGACAATGTGGTTTTACTGCTACAACTTGCATGATATTAATAATTACTATTATTACTGCAATGATATGCTTCTTCCCCCTATCCATCACCAATTCTATCAAAAATAAGATGCAAAAACAGCCATTTTTCAATCACAGTTTTTATGCTGTCAATAAAATGACACATTTACATTGATCTCCTTATTCAAACTGCACCAGTTTAGCACCATCCAATTGTGCACCAATTCCCCAAAACATTAAACGGTTAAAATTTTTAGTTGAGGAACATGATTCATCATATCACTGACCCCAACTAAGACTGGTCACCCTGACAGAAACACTTTTTTTAGGGGCTCATCTATAAATTATAAAAGTGTACAAATACACCTCTTTTCTCTGTGGCGTGAATGTGGCTTCCATTTAAAACAAGGTACAAAGTTGTACCTTAGAGAGCAGGTTCTTACTGATATAAACTTCTTGACCAAACAAACTGTTCCCTAAACAGAGATACACAGTGATAAGTTGTATGAAGCACATAATATGCACATGGTTACTGTGGTCAACAATACCAGTAATTTCTTTCTTTCCCTCTCTCTAGCTCTCTCTTTCACTTTCTTTCACTCTCCCTCTCTCTCCCACGTTCTTTCTCTCTTACGTTATCTACCTCTCTAACTGATAACTGCCCACTCTTCCTATAAATGGTCCTCTCTAGAACTCTTTCTGTTGCTTTCAACAGTGTTATTTGTTTTATCAGCTACTGCTGCAGACATTTCATCTGACTTCCTCTCATTATTCTGGAAAAAAACCCCAAAACATCACTTCCTTTTGTGATTTCTGGGATATTAAGTGACTATGCTGTGAGTTCCAGTGTATTTTTCAAAAGTACTGTTGTAACAAAACAAAAAACATAGAAATACTGGAAGACTTCCTTTAAGATTCTTTTACATCTTACAGTGGAGCCCCATTTGTCCAGAGTTCCACGGTGTCACAGCCTAGTGGATTTAAAAAGGTGCAAGAGGCTTAATTTACTGATATTATGGATCAAAAGCAAAGTATAAGAATAATGCAGTCACTCTTATATGGACAGAACTAGCCATGGTATGTTTATTCATTAAAAAAACACAATGAAATAATTCAGTGTACTAGCAAGGTATGTCCACACTCTTGTTGATTACTCTGTGACCCCATGGGTCAAGAATTCAAAAGTATTGATATACAGTATATGGGAATATACCACCTGCATGCATAATAGGGTCCTCTGTGTATTTAAGATCTCCCTCTGTCACTTTGGAGCACAAGTCATTCTTTTGGGACAAAAACTTGTATCTCAAATTATTAACATTACAGGGGGGAAAAAGGGGGGGAAAATCCATGTTAAAAGAACAAAATTGTCCCAAGTTCTTTTGAATAATTTCCATTGATCCATTCATCACAACATTTAAAGACAATCTAAACAACAGCTGTCATTTTCAAGTTCTTTAAAAATGTAAGGTTTGTCTTTACAAGACCAATAGTTGTTACTTTTGTATTTTATTAGTGTTTTATAAATGGCTATAATGGGCCAATAGAATCCACTTGAATTCTTTTAACATTTAAAGTATTTTAAACAGTCAGTCTCAGTCATAGAAGCAGCATTTTGTAAAAAAAAATGTGAGATGAGTGATTATAGGAATCATTCTAACGACTAAAGTGGGTGAAGTAGCTCTGGACGGAAGGGAGTCAGAGGCTTAAACTGCTGTTCAGAGTTTAGCTGTCAGTTTCTCATAGTACTCAAACGCTTTTGCTGCAACAGCAGGGTCTCTGGCTGACGGAGCCGGCAGGACAAGAGAGCAGTCACTGTCGAAATATTTTCCTGTGATCCCCTCTGTCTCTTCTCCAACTGCACAGTATATTGTACTGACAGCACCTTCCTCAGCTGACTGTGGGACAGAGATAAGGTCACAGATCATTAGCTGCATGGTGATTTGTAATTTAGTGCCCTAAACTCTTTACTTAGAATGGCAAACAGGCCTGCAGAAAGACTTGTTTGAAAGACATTTAGAAAAGAAAAAAACTTGGTACACATAAAAAAAACCACCATAACGCATAAAGTGCTCTTGATAATATTCTTGTCTCAAGAAACCTGAATTCACGTAGAGGTCACGTAAATAAGAATCTAACAGCACAAGCACAAAAAAATACATGTATCTTGCTTTCTTAGACAACAAATTAATACTCTCGGGTGAGTATACAGCCCGTGACACAAGTATTCCTATTAAACTTTCAGATAATAAAGAAGACTGTAAAACAAGGTTCATTGGGTTGACTTTCCCGTAAGGCTTTCTGGTTTCCAACAGAAACCCATGAAAACCCACACGGCAACACTGGCAATGAATAATATTTAAGAATTTAAAAAATGTAGGTTAATATTTAAAAGGGTTTAATTTGTTGAAGCTTCAAGATGTACAAGTTCCTTCCTTGCCCATATATCCCACACAAGGACTTTAAGCCGCAAAAACTCTTTCGATGTCAATAAGTGTGCCAGTCTGACCAACATAAACATCATGAACAAAATAAAACACATGAAATGTTTATATATAGCTTACTGCACACTATTTTGACCAAAAGTACACTTGTCGTTATGCAACTGTCTTTTGTTTTGTTATCATCTCATTATTTTGTCTTCCTCTTTTAAATATAGCACCGCTTCCCAGAAGAATCCAACAGCTAAAAATGTACCCAAACCACATTTTGATCATTGTAATGTAGAAATCTGAGTGGAAACCTGAGGAAAATAGCTTCAGTCACCATGAGTAAAAAGGAGACCGAGTAATAGGATGTTTAGTCTATAAATAGAAGACTGTGGAGAAAAAGTATTGCTAAAAAGGACATCTTTGATTCCCTTCAATTCTTAGCTAACCATTAACAATACATTAATTATACTGTAACTACTATGAAACTAATGAGCAAGCCTTGATATTGAAGATGGGTAATCTGGGCTGTCTCGTGGGTCTGGAGTTTAATCAGCTTCAGATCATTCTGTTCTCTGCCACTGCCTTCATAGTATTTGGTATTTGGGGCAAAGCAGTAAACAGATTTCCTGACAATGGTGGTTTTGCATTTTTTTCCCAGGCTGGTTTGGTCTGTATTGTAAAGAAGTGCCAATTTTCTTCAGACCCAGATGGTCATGCATTTTTCTTCAGGTCTTTTGATGTCTTGGGAAAAGATCAACATGTGTTTTCGGAATAAAGAGCTGCAGACTATTATGACACCTTTTATTGTGCATATGTTGTCATTAAGCTGGAATTTCCTGCTTGTTTTTCTAAGCCTACATGATGTGATTTTGGTTGGAAACCAAAACAAGTTTCTGGGAATAAAGTTTTATTTCTGTTTATTGTTGTTTTTCGATCATTTATTTTGAATCACAGTGACAAATTAAAGGGCAGAAGGACGCTTTTCTACACAGTTGTACAGCACACGTTAATTTGAGTTTTCCTCTTATATTAATAAGAGTAAGAATTTCAAAACAGATTTTAGTCCACAGCAGTAATGTGTGGTTATTACGTAAGTAAAATACGCACAGTTTGCAATCTAATTACCGCAGACCACCCTTGCTTCTTTGTTGACACAACTCCGACTTAGAAAGAAGGGTTAATAAAAAAAATCACACTAGAATTTATGTGTGCTGATCTCGTAATTTTTTCCTTGGCGGCAACAGGACATGTACACATAGGCCAGGGGCACTAAATGTGATTACAACTCTGACTGCATCACCAGTGAATTGTCCTCGCACTCTCAGATATGAGTCTCAATTCCAATATTTCTGCCAGCAGTGTATGGATTGCTTGGCCTTCTCCCTAAACCACTCTGAACAGCCCAAAACATGTTTGATTTCAAACAAAACGAACAGGTTTGATTACAGCTTTCTGTATGTTGGGTTTAACTTCATGCCACCGAATTGTTTATTGACCTTGAGCACAGTTAACTGTACAGCACTGAGGAAACCATGCTGAGGATTTGTTGTAAGCACTCTATGCAGAAATGCCATAAGAGTTGTTTTCCATTCTTGAAATGCTCTACCATTCTTCATTTGTGCACGTGTACATTCCGATGTTATTGAAAATAACTTTTAGATGTAGACTTTGTTCTAATTTTGTGATGCTTGTAATGTTTTATTACATTTAAATAGAATTCAGAGACACTGATAGCAAAACTAATCTGGCACTGATCTGCACAAATCCATCAAATTGTAGAACAGACTCAGTTAGAGAATTTTAGTTACTGTTAATCTGTAAGAAAAGTATTTTCCAGCAACATTTATTCAAATTTCTTGGTTGACGGGGACACAAAAGTAGGAAAATCTAGGAATTAAACAGATTGCATATAAAATTATTTTGATTAAACATGAATGCTGTGTTCACCAGGCAAAAGAAAGGTTGTATTGGAGTGCATGTAGTGAATGTCACTTGTAAGGGCACCATTAATGCAGAAGCATGTATATACAGGTTTTGGAGTATTGTTAATTTCGTCAGAGGAGACGAGAGGAAATATGTTCCTCAACGATCTTTTTTTCCATGACGAGACGATGACGAGATGGCAACAGTGTCCAAAAATGCTGACTAAGACTAAATTAACATGCATTATTGTTGACGAAAAAAGACGAGACTAAAAT
>JBBMFX010000021.1:9590546-9601846 GCA_037832545.1 Rhabdalestes septentrionalis
TATTTATTTATGTACATGTATTCATACAAATGGATACATATACACACACTATAATAATGTGTGTATACATACTGGATATATAGTTAATATATACAGTATACACACACACACACACACAAACACACACACACATCAATACACCACGTGAAGCTAGGAATGGAGAGGTATCTTGTCCACGTGCACCTCAGTGGTGCCACTAGCAGTCCTAAGATTCAAAGCCACAGCTTTCTGATCACAGGGGCAACTCCATAATCACTAGACCACCAGCTGCCATATAATTATACAAAGAAACACGACAGCAGTAAAAAAATTTCAGACCTGTTCTGTTTGTAAAATTAGTTGATATTGTGTGAGCTGGTGAGGTGAACACAGGTTTGGTTCCAGATTCCTCCTTGTTTCCTCCAGCCATTCTTTGGATTGTAAAACTCTATCCTCAGCTCCTGATTTAATTTAATTAAGGACTGATTGAGTCAACCCGGGTTTCTGATGAAACTACAATAATACTGGATATGTTTGATAATATCAATGTAACCACCCAATACTTTGTACAGCTGCTAAATATAAATGCTAAATATACGTCACAGTTCGAGGTTGTCTAATTAAAGGGGTCTCTAATTGCTCTTCGCTCAATAATTGATGATCTCTCTATTAAAGCCTGGTCAATGACATTTCTCCTGCCACATGTCCACAAATCGCTTAGATGAATAATGAAACTCTCAAGTCACTGTTCATGTGTATATGCTCACCAAGTTAATTCAAGAACTGAAATTCTTGATATCGCCATGTTTAATTTGTCCACGGGGGGCACATAGATGTGTTTTTGGCATATTATTCTAGGAACAGTACCTATAGCTTTGTGTGGCAATAGGAACATAGAGCCTTGTTATCTATAGTAATTCTTATAGTTCTCACGTTTGGGGTGAATTGTGGCGGCATAGAGAAAATCACATGTTTATATTAACTAACAGAACGGGAAAGGTTGTTTTTTCAAGGATATAGTAGTAAGCAGTCACTCAAGACACTCCATTGTTCCTAAGATGTTTTGCTTCCTTTAATAAAATAGGTAGAAATCACCTTTCATGGCATCAGATTACTCCAGCAGGACACCTGTTGCTCCATATGGTGCATTAGAGAGAATGAGGGGGGGTGGTGGCTGGGGGAGTTTCCCAAAAGTGGTCTGCCTTCTGTCTGCAGTCACTGCAGTCAAAAGCATGATGCCCTCTGCTGTCCTAACCTGAGCCCTACAATACACAGAACACACCCCTAAATTTCAGCTGTTACAAACCTTTAACGGACTACTATAAGGACTTAAAACATTTATTTGTAATATAATTTTCTTTTAACAAGGACTATAAACTCTTCTTAACTTAATGTATCTATGTTTTCATATTCCTTTCTTGATAACTTCAGTAAAGTGACAGTGAGGTTTGTGAAAGGCGCCTATAAACCAAATGTATTATTGTTATTACTCATTTTATGAGGCCATAAGGAGAGATTTGTTCTGTAGCATTTATATAATGGTACATTCAATTATTCTTGTTCTGTTTTCACTAGGGTCGTGTTTACCAGGAGCAAATCCCAGGGTCTACAGCCGCGAGATAGGGACTCACCATGGGTACACTGTCACACCTATTTTCAGTTTAGAATCGCCACTTCACCTGACAGCATGTCTTTGGACTGTGGGAGAAACCAGGAGAACCCGGAGGAAGCTCTAAAATATTGACATGATGACCAAATAATTGCCATTTTGCGCATCTTGGCATCTCACAGGTGCAAAATTTGTAAAAAAAAATTATATTCAGAGTTTATTTGAGGTTTACATGAATAACTCGCACGCTAGTGGGCGCTGCCTGCTTGTGAGAAGGGATGAGTGTCACGTAGCATGTGGCGCTGCACCTCCCCAGGGAGTGAGAATGTTGTGTTTTGTTATAGCTGTATTATTTATCAGTAATAATGCCATAATGTTCATGGTTGGGACCGCTGACTGCTTTTATCGCGTGTGTTCGGCTCCGTGTACAACCCTATAAGCCACAGCCCATGTGAAACAATGTAACTCATTTTAAGTTGATTTAATTAAACAGTCAACTGTTACTTTGGTGGTCCGTGGATTATTTATTATTAGGTCCATTGAAGTTTGCGTAGACCATATATTTGCATATGCTCCGGAAATCTGTTCAAATGAAATGAACCTGATGCATTGGCTTAAAAATTATATTTATAAATGGCAACACCCATGTGCAACAAACCAGCTTTAAAACTTTCTGATCAGGTAACTGAGGCTTTTTAAGGGGCAAAATCTTTAGAAGTCTGTCGAGGAATTATGAATATAAAGTCATTTAAAGTGGATTTGCTGTAAAATGGCTAATTGTAGAGAAACTCAACCGACTCTTGTCTTTACAGTGATGGTGAATATCATAAAGTCCTGTTAGTCATTACCTAACACCTCCAGTTGATCTGTATCTTCTGAGTGTTGATGTTGTAAGAAGAGTGTAGAATCGAAATTCTATCACTTTTGTTGAGGGGGTGTTTTGACACATAATGCCCCGCATGGACCTCCACCGTAAATGGGTTTAGCTGTTGGACCGAAAGTCTCTCGAAACTCGTCACAACCGTAACCGCACACGTCACGGGTTTCTGTGAGGGAGATTTTAGAGTAATAAATATCTTCAGACGTCTGGTTCCATTCACTACCACTTTGAACAATCGTGACTGCAGATCGGAGCTTTTCACACCAAACCCACTGTGCACGACCAAACTCAATTTGCACCCAATTTGAAGAGACAGTTGGAAATTTCGATGAAATGATCTGAAATCAACGCGAGACTCTCAGTGGGACAACATGAACATTTTCCAGTTCCTCCAACAATCCTCAGACTTTCTGAGTTCTATCGAAAAGTACCCAACTGTTTGTAATATTGACTAAAGAGTAATATCCCTTCATTTCCTTTAACCATTTACTTTCTGGTGTGAATAAATTCAGAAAGAATGAAGAAGTGTGTAATTAACTTGTGTAATTAATGTTAATTAGAGCAATATTTCAACTTTCTAACCTGTAGCCAGTTAGAGCTGCAAGATGTTTGCTTCAAATATTACGTGACCGAAAGGAGATGAACCGAGAAAGCGAAGGACGACAAAAAAAACAGGCAGAGGAAAGGAGCAGGTGTCACCTTAAACGTTTTAATGAGGCAAAAAAATCATTTCAAAAACACAGATTCAATCAGAGGAGTGTCCAGAAGGCCTGGAATGTAGCTTGGCTACATCAATGACGAACTATTACTGAATGACTGTGGTCTGGTCACATCACTGAAAACACAGCTCTGCTCTAATCTCGCAAGTGTGGAGCCCTACAGTGCCGCCTACAGGCAGGGTGGGGGAACTTGACTTTAACGCCCACAACTAAAGAGTGAATGGAGAGGTCGAAATTGTAATTAAAATCTTGAGAGACCGCAGAGTCTCAAGTCCAATCACAAATACGTATTTAGGTCAACAAACACTGTTTCCATCTGGAAGAGGCGACCCTAACACAGGGAGAGATAGAGAGCTGGGGAAATATCTTGTTTGTTTACATAAAAAATGGTCCTGCTAAAAACGAGCCAACGAGAACAGTTCTAATCTTTTAATTACACGCAAATGAGCTCAAAGAAAGGGAACGGTGATGAGGAGAAAGGAGCTTCTCTTATTTTGCCTTCCTACTTGCTCCCCGATCCCCCCCCCCCAACCCCCTGAAGCCCTGCTGGCATGGGCGCGTGTTGGAACCCCGGGTTCAAGCCCTTCAGTTCTTGGCATCGGACTTGGCGAAGAGCGGGAGCAGCTGATCCTTGGTGGTGGCCTCCTTCTGCTGCATGAGTTCAGCGTGGCCTTTAGTGACACCCCAGCTGTCCGGGCTGGACATAGAGGAACACAGAGGGCGGCCAGAGGCGGGCTTCATCTTCTCCCAGTAGTCACGGCGGGCCCTGGAAAAACAGGAACGATCGTATTAGAACACGGTTCCCACACTGAAATCTAGGAGAGAAGTGTGGTTTAGTGGCTTCTCTGCTCCAGCACACTTGACTGATAAATCTGCCATTGTTTATTAAAAAATCATATCGGGTTCATTGGTATTATTGCATAAATCTCTTTCTTAATTGTTTAATTTAAATGTGACTGAAAAATATTCAGCACATAAAGGTTATTGGCCTCATTGCGTCAATTCTAAGTAATTCAGATGGATGGAAATTTTCTATATGCAATTGAAATACAGAAATCCTTGGAATTGGGCCTCAATATTTCTGTGAGTGTAGCATATGTGATCCCGCTCACCTAGCTCGGACCCAGGGCTTGGTGTGCATCTCCAGGCCGCTGCCCCACATGCCGTGTTTCTTAGAGGCGTCGGGCAGGAAGCCCCTCTCCGTCGCCAGCTCCTCAGCGACAGCGCGGATGTGGTAGGGCTCGAAGCCGCAGCAGCCGCCGATGTAGCGAATTCCGGCCTTGAAAGCCTCTCTGGCGTACTCATGCATGTCCCAGCGGGTCAGGACCCTGGGCTCCAGAGCTGCGGGACACAACAGACAGGTGGGGGGGGGGGGGGATTAATGGGTAAAACTCTGAACTAGTGAGTGAAGGAATATATGGACCCTTGAAGGTTTGGTGATGTTTTCAAAGATGTCGCTCTGGACACTCGAGCACTTTGTGGTGCTTTTGTGTCTTTGTGATATATACAAAAAACGTGCCTTCAATAGTCAGTCTACCAAATTAAACACCTGTTTATTTGAGGAAAGCGATAAAAAGAACATTTGTGCCAAAATTCGGCAGTTTTAGAAGCAACCCTATGAATCTCTGACTGGATGTATAAAGAAAGTTTTTCTTTTATTGTCCCAAACATTTGCTATGAGTTCTGTCAGTGAAATGTGCCTAGGTGCGTCTCAAGGTGTCTGTTTGCAACCAAAAATACCGGATTTCAGAAAAAACAACAAAAACGACAGAAAAAATGCTTTGTAATGGCGTAACTGTCAATTGTTTAAATATATGTACATAGCCAGAACACAGACTGAACAAAATGCATCTTGTGCATGTCCAGATTTTGGCTCTGAAATGTAACAACTCAACTGAATTTTTTAATTATATACAAGCTGTTTTCCCTCAGTATGCTAATGCCCAAGTCTCCTGTTAGACAACCTCCCGTAACAATATACTTTCTCCTTTATAATAATATTTCCCTAAGTGTAGTATTGTCATTAGACAGACTTTAACTTTTGTAACATTTTTTTTGCTACAATGAAGTTGAAAAATGTAACTCAAAGACTGAAGCATTTCTCTGGGGCTCTTCTTTGCCTTGACATTCACTGGACAATTTACACAGGTGTGTATGTGTGTGTGTGTGTGTGTGTGTGTGTGTTGTGTACCGAATGGGAATTCAGGCAGGTCGATGAAGCCCTGGCAGTTGCAGTCGGGGGTGTGGTAGGCCAGGGGCTGCACCATGTAATGAGCCTTCAGCCCCGCCTTCTCCACAGCGGCCTTCATCATGGCCACAGTCTTCACACAGGTCATCGGGTCAAAGTGGCAGTTCACACCCACGATCTCAGCACCTGGAGCACAGAGACAATTATTAGATGAAGCATGTGCATGTGTCTTATACCTGTCTGAGGTTTCACTGACCAGTGCTGAATAAGTTTGTGTATATATATATATTGTGCTGTGCAAAAGGCTTAGACACCTTATATACACCTAATTATATTAAAAACCTGTTTAGTACTAGAGTAGTATTATGTTAGTGTTAAAACATTCATGTTACAATTAATATATAATAATTACGGTAAAGAACGGTTTTATGTGTGGCAAACTGTTCTCCTGACCATTTCCAGACCTCTCTCCTCATGGAAGTGCAATATTCATTTTAGCTAAAATCAGATCCCTGGTCTGGCTGTTTTTACTGCATTAGAGTAGGTGAAGCTGCTTATGGGGTTTTTATAAATCCACACAATGACTGGAGGCACTGTGCAGAAATGTGCAACCCAAGACAAAAGCAGTAGTGACAGTATTACTAATATTAACATGTGTGTCTGCGTTTCTTCAGACACTTCTTTTATTTTTCTTGGGTTTTTTTACATTAGGTGAGTAATAACTGAGAACAGCCCTAACAGAGGAGGCAGTGTTTGGGAATAAACCTGGATTGAAAGTTACTGTGTGACTGAAAGACCCACCAGCCTTCACCAGCCTGACGGCGCAGTCTCCCGGGCTGACTCCGTGCATGTCTCCCATTGGTCCAATGCACAGGGTGGCAGCTACAGGCTTCCCGGTGGCCTTCAGCACCTGTACTGCCCACTCGGCCTCTTCCACGTGCTCAAAGTACTGCAGGAAAGCATTCAGCCGTTAACTGACACGTGTAGGTTCCGTCCAGGGTCAATAAACTTGTTCTGAGAATATTTTAGAGTATCGATTAAAATGTGTCCGCTGGTTTCCTGTAATTCCTGACCCCCCTGAACTGCAGAAAATGTGTTTATCGTGCTTCTAATTTGTTGAATGGAGCTTTTAGGGGCTGTTTTCTTCGTCAGACCATGTGTAGTGAGATGTGACCAGAGCCTATGTCCTTGTTAGGTGCTTGCAGTGAATGACGGCCAGCACAATTACACCGAAAACCTTCTGCAGAGGCTCTTGCCCACGAAGAGCAAGCAGAGACGGTGCCCATCAAAATACCGAAATTATTTAATTAAACCACGCGGGCCTTTGAACCAGATGCTCATTTACTTATTAGTCTTGAGGTTTTTTGAGAGCTTCCACGAATTATTTTGTAGCTAATGTGTGCTAACTGTGGACCCACGATGGGACAATTAGACTTTAGGAGTTAAGGATTCCGCTAATGAACCGAACTGAACTCCGGTAGCCCTCGCGCTGTGCCCCTTTCTCACCTCAGCGATCAAGAAGTCCACGTTCTTCTTGATGAAGACGTCCAGCTGCTTCTTGAAGATGGCCTTCACATCAGTCTCACTTTTGCAGCTCAGGTAAGAGGGGGTCTGGGAGACTCCGCCCGCCACCAAGGCGTCGCCCTCGTTGGCCACCTGCCTGGCCAGGTCGCACGCGGCCTCGTTGACTTGCTGGCCCTGCAATGTTACAGACACAACATAAACGTGTTATGAGCCATGACAGCTTATATGTTACTTATGTGTTGTCATAGGTCTGTGTATGTAAATGTCAGGGGCGTATCAAACTTTCCAATAGTGGGGAAGTTCTGAGATAGGGATGCCAACATATAAATACAATTTAATCAATTTAATACCATTTAATCTGACAAAAGTGTGGGGGGGTGGAATCACATTTTAGCAAAAGAGGGGGTGTTGAATCCCCCCCACCCCCCCCTGTGTGCGATTAATGGCCTTGGTTAGGTATTGGAATCTATTTGATTTTATTTAAATAATTACATTTTTTAGAGTTTATATATTCAAATTCCTTAAAACCGGCATGAATGTGTTGATTGTGAAAAGAATTTAATTTAATCAGCTTTGGATCAAGCAAGATTCCTTTAGTTAAAATGTATGAGATTTTGAGTTTATTTAAAGGTTTATGATAAATATGCCGCCCTTTATTCAAATCACATTGGAATAAATTGGTATTATTGCATAAATCTTATTCTTAATTGTTTCATTTACATGTGACTGACAGATACGCAGCACATAAAGTTTACTGGTCTGTTTCTGTCAAATCGAAGTAATTCGGGTGGATGGAAATTTGACATGCAATTGAAATACATAAATATGTAAATGGGCCAAATATTTCTGTGAGTGTATACAGAGGGTACAGCTACACACTTTTTGTTGGGTATGCAACAACAATTTGGCCCTCCCAAAATTTTGCAGCGCCCCCTTCCCCCATAAAATAAAGTTCACTTACTGACGTTGATTTAAACATATTTAAAATATTTCGTCCACGATGCATTTCATTCAATATGACAAATGGTGTTTAAATCCTTGCCTAGTTTTTTTTTTTCTTTTCCCACCTGATAACTATTTTGTCTCTCCCCCAAAATACGTGGCCCATCATGTCAATGGGCAACAGGCTACTACTGCTACTTTTTTTGTCCCTCCCTTGTTTTGGCGCCCCTCCTGGCAGTGCGCCATATGCACCCCATCTCCTGCATTACCTATTATCGAGCCGCTGTTTATATACATGCCTTTGCTATATAAAACACATACAACCGCAAGATTAATTTGGCCTTCTCCTGCAGTGCGTTTTAAGTACCAACTAATGCAATGTGCATTTTTTTGTAATGTGATGTCTATACCGTATTCAAACTACAGTTTTCATCAATTCGTAAACATTTTCCCACCTTGCCTTGTCTTATTGAATTAAACTGGCTGGTTTTGTTACTGTGCCTTTAAGAGTGGTTCTATAGAAATTAGCTGGTTTAATGGTTTCACAAATACTGGCAAATTTAAATATATGAAATGAGGGACTGGGAATTTTTGACATGGTCTATATACTCCGCAAAAGGTTTAATATAAATTTTTACATTTTCCTTACATCATGATTTCTGCTATTATATGTGCATGTAGCTTAATATTGGTTTTCTGTGATCATAAGCAGGTGGTTTACCATACTATAATGTATGAAATATGGAAATATGATTTTTGACATGTTGATGTCTTTGCCTTCCAATTAACCTGTCATTACTGGCACTGGATAAAATCATACTCAGATGATTTTTGGTGGCACTTAATTGGCATAATTGACTCTAATGGACCCATTTGTTACATGCCATTACCGCCGAGGCCTATTATTGTATTATTGAGGTTTATCTGGTTTAACAAGACCGGTTTCCAACTTATTTCATTGTTGGCAATTTAACAGTTTGTTTTTCGTTTTTTCACATCTCACAACTAAGTAAATAAGCTCCATTCTGATTCACTGCCTTGCTTGTGCCTTCTTTCAAAGCTGCCTGGGCTGAGATTCCCCGCACAACATCATGAATGGCCTGTACTAGACTGTAGTGAGCTGAATTGGGGGATGTGTGTGACTGTATTGCTTTGGTGCTGTTTTTGCGGTTTACTGGGTGCATTTTCAAACTTGAGAAACTGTTATTTACCATGTCTATATAATGCCCTCCAAATAATATTGTACATTTTTAACCACGGCAGACATCAGAGGGTTTATGTCCCCATATAACACTTCCTAATACATGCATGATGATTATATTTGCAAATCTGTGCCCCTCTGGGAGTGTTTTACTGGACTTTTTCCAAATGAAACGAACCTCCTGAATCCTAGGCTTCTTATTGGTGACAGTTTATCCAGTAAGCACCTATTTGGGACCAGCCAAGCCATTTCCATGCGTGTTTAACATTAATGGAAGGTAAGTGGCGTCTAGCAGGACTAAACGCTGCTCTGGTGCTCCTCACAGCTCTGTTTCACTGATTTAACTAAATTTACAGTGGGTTAAGATTAACTGCAGCAATGCAAAAGTGCCGGTCTTACGGAGAAGCCAACAGCGTTGCCTCTGTTCTCCAGTTTGTCGTCGCTGGCGTAGAACGTGAAGGTCTGCATGACATTTGACCCAGCCCTCAGGAATTCTCTGTGCAGCTGTCGCACTAAGATGAGATGTAGGAGAAAGAGTGGAAGAAAATGAATCTCCTCACAGCTGCTACACAGCAACACAGATTCTGCACTGATCCACACATATCTGCTGGTTTAGGATATGACTTGGTGTAACAAGTTGAGTAAAGAGTTCCTTTACTCAGTGAACTCTTTACTCAAAATGCAGGCGGAAGTAAAAACAAAAATCTTCTCTTCTCCTGATTAGTCCTTCATAGTCCCAAGCTTTTAGATCATAGTCATGGTAATCATGAGAGACTTGGCATGGCTTGTGGTGCAATGAGCCCAATTGACCGACAACTACAAGCATTCAGGCCAAAAGTCCTTTGTCTTGGTTTCTCATGACCCTCATTCAAAACAGCTCGCTAGTCTAAATTCATTCCTCCAGGAGCTGAAACCCATCAACATGTCGGTCAAATTTCAGGGCTCAAACACCATGGCTTCAGTTCTTTTTTCACCTTTAAATGGAATCTACATTCATATTTCCAACATTTCTGCACAATTAAGATGGTTAAGACGTGCACAAGGTTGTTCAGAGTGGTTTTATGTTAAATGTGAAATGTGGAATGTGAATTTATCAGGCGTTTGTCACAGAAATGAATACAAAAGCATGGCTGGATGCTTGAAACATTGTTTCATGCAGGTTTGCTTTGTTTTGGGCACAAGAAGAGCATTGGGCTTCATTAAAAAAATTTGTGAAAAAAAAAGCATTTACTCAGAGACTTCACTGGTGGGTTAAATAAAATGTCCTTATCTGTGGTGATATTTGGTTCCATTCAATGCAATGGTAAAGAAATTAAGGTTTCTCTGCAATAAGCCTCATGCCAGGCTGCACTAAAGGACTCACCGGCCTCAGGATGCTCTGCGGCAGCTTCCGGGGTCCAAGGCCCTGCCTTAACGTAGCCCCTCTTCTCCAGGGCGAAGACAAACCCTCCATCTCCAATCACGACTTCGCCTGCGTTGAGACGCTCCAGAATTCCCTGCAAAAGCACATTTTATATGCACTGTGGATTCATAGGTACATGCACAATTTATATAAACCCTAACATAAGACTACATATAAGCAGGTATAAATCGTGCACTTCATTGAAATAGATATCTTTTAACATCTCACTGAAATGAGTTGAACATATAAAACGAAATAAGACAGCGGGTGAACGTGCAGAAGTGTGTGGAGGGAGTGTCCACACCTTCTCAGGCACACACAAATAGAGCACTTCAGCAGACGTGCATGGTGGTTTTGCTTTTAACATTTGCAATTAAGGTTTCAAGAATTCTTGGGAACACACACACACACACACACACACACACACACTCCACCCTGCACAAGCATGTGCTCATGCACACACAAACATAAAGCTAAAACAGGGGCAAACTCTGCAGAAAGCACACAGACACCCTCCCCAGCCACTCTTACACACCCCCTGACCCCTCACACACCCCTCCAGGCCCCAGGAACAGACAAGAGCTCAGTTGCTCGGTCCTCAGAGACTCTTACCCGCTTGGACATGCTTGCAGAAGGCCGGATGGAATGAGTTGCAGCTTGGAGGTTTGAACTCAGATCTTTTCCAGCTTTGGCTGTGCAGAGGAAAGGAACTGTTCTGCCTCCTCCCAGGGCATTTATATTCACGTCAGGGGGGCGGGGGACCAGAGAGAGAGATTGTGTGTGTGTGTGTGTGGATTGGGGAGGGTGGTGTAGACTCTCCAAAACCTCCCTCTGTCCGCCCTCTTTGTTATGCAGG
>JBBMFX010000021.1:9601946-9611946 GCA_037832545.1 Rhabdalestes septentrionalis
ATTGTCTTGAGTCTGTGTCCACATTAAAATACCATCTAAGAACCTGCACTCTGCGCCTCGCCTCACTCCCGAGCACCACCCTATGTGACACACATGCCCTGTGGTTGTCTGCGCCGCCCCGGGTGAGGCCCTACCTCACCCGTAGACCCAGGTTTCCACGACTCTAGTAAGAATTAAGATGTTTCAGACAATGAATAAACAACAAATTGTTTTATAGAACCATGAGACATATTCTGCCTTAGAGAACTTCAAAAGAACACCCTGTAAACGTAGCAGTGACATTTTCTTTGCTTTTGTTGGGATTTCGGCAGAAATTGACCGAAGTCGTCATTGCGTGCAACATTATTATACGCCACCCGAACGCCCAGCTGCCCCTGTGACTTTGATCTGCTCCAATGAGGAAAGAAAGGCACTGTTCGCACTCACCTGATGCCACAAATGCCTGAAAAATGCCTGATTCATTACTGTAAGAAGGGCATCGCTCATGTTTTCAGTCTATGGCTGTGTTTCAGACAAAACCCAGACAAAATCAGGATGTGCCCTACATCCATATTTGTGTTGATGTTTAGAATTTTTAAAACATGTTATACACACAGATTGCCTATAAATAAAAAAGGAGGAGAGAAAGAAAGGACTGCACAGCTGCTTTGTCTCTGCTGTAGCCATTTTAGATAAAGATGTTTCATCTGAGAGGTGAAAGAAGTTGCAAAAATATTCGCTCACACCTTGCATGAACATGTGACTTAAGTGATCCAGTCATGAGCAGAATACTTTTAGGTACCTCTGTTCACACCTAGCATTAAAATGCAGCACCACAGGCTTCATGAGTGACAACTTGTTATTGAATCTCATTTCCCTGTTCTATATTCAGATTAAGACATTTTGTGAGCTGTCTGTTGGAAATTTCAAATAAGAAAATCAAAACTTTCTGCAATGCCCAGCTAATGGGTCTTCCATGTTGCATGGTAAGACCCCTACTATTAGTGCTGATTGACCTACACTGGCTACTCATAGCTGTCCAAATTAAGTTCAGTCACTAACTCCTGCCTACAAAGTGACATCTGGGTCGTTCGGTCTAATGTTCCTACTCGCTCCCTCCAGAGATTTCTGCTGCTCGTTCCACCAGTTGCAGTGGGGAACCAGAATGAGACCATTCTGGACAGTTCAGACTGGTCTCATTCTGGTTCCCCACTGGTGGAATGAGCAGCAGAATTCCTCTCTATCTTCAAAAACTGTAAAACGTAATTGTGTGAAATGGCAAAAACAGAATGGAACGGTAAATAGGTAAGTCTCTCATTACTGCTGCCTTTGTAGGGAGCATCTTTAGAAACCCAACAGATTTTTTCAGCATCAATCTACTAAAAGCAAACAGAGTAAAAAGAAAAAACTATTATATACATGCAAACTAAGCCATGCTGAATGACTCATAGCCTGATTGTAAACAGCCTCAAATCTTTAAATGTGTCTTTCTCAAGGCAAGTATTGTTTATTAATAGAGAGAAAATTTTTAAATATGAAATAAATAAAGGAATACATAGAAAATCGGTAAAGGTCTCAGAAACACAGATTCTTAAAAGAAATCAGAGATATTTGAAAGAAATTTAGCAGCTTTTTAAAGCTCCAGTTGATAAACAACATCTTTTCTCCACCAGCTAAGCAGCTCCTGCAGATCATAGAGACCTACCAGGATCATAAACATCACACTTATCAGAGATGGATTCAGGACCCAAATCAGTAAAGCATTAAAATAAAAAACCTCCTGAAGACTCATCAGCTCACAGAGCATCTTCTCTGCTGATGCACCATCCTATCTTCTTACACTAATTTTACATAAAGCTATCACACTTAGAACTCCCCTCTGGTTCTCACACTGTCCTGAAACTTCAGTGTTTCCTTATGTTGTGCATCACTTTGTGCTTAATTGTCTGACAAATTAATGTAATGTAATATGACACCACTGGTACTTGAATGATCCAATCCAATCCAATCCAACTTTATTTATATAGCACATTTTAACAACTAAGACAGTTTCCAAAGGGCTGCACAAAAGGATAAAAATAAGATGCCACATACTTAATTTAGCATCACTAGTCGTCATAAAACCGAAGTAAAAGTAACTAAGAACATAAAACAATAAAACTGCTAATAACAAATCAGAATACAAATAAATAAATAAATCATGAGTGAAATTAAAAATACATAAAAAGATAAATAAAAAATAGCTAAAATAACAAAAAAAAATATATTGTACTAAGGCTAAGAACTAGGGTAATAGAAATAAATAATAATGAGTTAAATAAAAAATATATAATAAAAATAAAATTGTTGAAAAACTAAAATGCATAAAAATACTTGAGTGAGTATTTGCGCAGGTGAATTGGCACACACTTCCAAATAAAGTAAAGAGGCCCCTTATATTCAGGCATGAGTACAGTGCGAACTTCCCAGGGGTGCCTGGGCAGCAATGTGTGGAGACGGTACCTTGTTCAAGAGATGACACAAGCAGTGCTGGGATTCGAACCCACAGCCTTCTGATTGAAGGGGCCTCACAAAGGCATTTCACACTGTTCAGGGCCCGGTTTTTCGATAACGAACACTCTTAGCACGCTAAGAAGATTTTCTAAGGTATGTCTTACCAAAGTTGTTTACATTTCCAAGTGTGTTTCCTGAACCATCTCTTAGGGAGCTTCTTAAGTCGCTGCCTCGTACGTGTTACGTTATAGGAGACATCGATTGCTCGAGAATCGATTTTTCAGTTCATATGCATGACAGCGTTAAGAAAGACAGCATATTCTATGCAAATTGGCCTAGTGGTTATTACGATGGTTCTGCAATCAGAGACACGGAGCAGCCGGATGGCCTAGTGGTAACGGCGTTGGCCCTGCAATCAGAAGATGGGAGTTCGAATCCCGCCTGCAGTTATACAGTTGTGTAATTGGATACAAAGTTAGTCTGGAGTAAATATACTTGCAAAACCTACGTATATTTTGTTTTTGAGAAACAAAATTGGTCGAAAAATCTACTTGGGTATTGTTGACTTAACAATTCATTCTAGTATGTGAACTTTACTCGAGGAATTGCTTAGTAAATATTACAATGAATTTCTGTGTGGAAATTGTTACCAAGCTTTTTATAAGTAAATGTCAGCCAGACCTAGTGGCGGAGGGAGGGAGGGAGGGAGAGAAAGAGAGAGAGAGAGAGAGAGAAAAAGAGAGAGAGAGAAAGAAACAGAGAGAAAAAAGATAGAGAAGATGGCAGAGAAGAAGCCACGTAAAAAAAGAGCACCAAGCTTCTCATCTGATGAACTTGAAATTTTGCTGGACGAAGTGAATGTCAAGAAGACAACACTCTTTGCCAGTTTTAGAAACAATATCCATAACAGCACTAAAAAAGAAACATGGAGTGACATATTCAAAAAGAAGTCTGCCTCCAGTTCAGGTGCAGGCAGAAACTGGCAGGATGTACGGAAAAAAATGGCACGATTTTTCCAGCCATGCCAAAGCCAGAGCTGCTGCAGTCCGCAGAGACCTGGCAAGGACAGGTGCTGGGTCCAGTTCGGTGAAACCTGCAGCCAGTGGAGGTGTTTCGGGGGTGGGGGGCACACGTGTTGCACTTGTGTGTCAGTGCGCGTTTGTAGCACTGTAAGTAGTCCATCTAGAACACACTCCGTTCTTCAAGCCAGTGTATGTTGCGATAAGAAATTTATACTCAAATATTTGGCTGTTCAGGACAAGGGGGTCATAAGGGAGCCCGTGTAGAACCACTTATGTCTGCAGCACCCTCCTCCTCCGGGCAGCACAGAGCCTGAAGACCTCAGTACTCCACCGCGTCCGGAACGTGCCTCCTTGCCAGCCTGACCTCGCTACAGCACAACACACAGACTTTGTAGCGAGGAACTGGTAAAAATATTAAATATGTCTGGACTATATTCCATCATTGATACAACATTAATAACGTGCCAATATTTGACTTGCACACACTGCTGATTTCTAAAGCCTGCTGCTCAGTGGCGGTCACTAGTGTTTTGAGTTGAAACTACACTAAGAGACACTAAAGAGTGGTCTGGACCAACCTTACGGACGTGGGACGTACGTAAGATATACTTAGTGAACGAACACTTCGGGAACCAGCCCATAAAGTTAAGAGAGAGGTTAAGGTGAAATGAAGACCTACTTAGCGATAAGAAGTTTTCGAGGAACTGGGCCCTGTTCTTTTTAAACTCTTATTGTTATATCGATATTTCATCCTGTTCCTCCTTCATTGAGCATGTATAGGACAAAATAATTTTTCCTCTGGATTAATCAATCTAGTCTTAGGTTAAGAGAGATTAGATCTCAGTGCGTCTTGTATATGTTCAAGCCTGCACTTAAACCTGGCCAGTTTTGATAGGATCCAATAAGATGCATTCTGATGCCAGGGCCTTGGTGTTAAGTAAGCAGCAATGAGGCTGTAGAGTGATATTTATACCTCCCTGTGTGAAATGTGGCCGAGGTTTGTAGCAATTCCTTCTAGCTGCCTTCGTAGGCAGCGGCTGGAGGTACCTGGCTGCTCTTTGGGTGTTTGTTAATAAGGCTGGTTGAAAGGGAAAAACCCTCAGCTTCCTCTGTATCGTCCACCCCCCTTCCATTTCCTTCCACTTTAATGAGTTGGTGTAGGAGTGGGTCTGACACACTTCAGTCACGACTATGGAGATAACCACTCACACACACACACACACACCACACACACACACACACCACACACACACACACGCACACACACCACACACACACACACGCACACACACACACACACACCCGCACACAAGTGCCATTTTCATTCTCTACCACTCGCTATTTTTCTCTCTCCTACTTTGTTTGTCCCTTCAAATACACAGACACAAACCCTAATGGAGCGGAAATATTTGGTATTAAACAGGTGCTAATAAGTGTTGCACATCACTCTCACTCTCGAGGGCACCCTGGGCACACTAAATTATATCCGCACTGAGTGACTGATAGGAGACTTATCAGTTTGTTGGTAATGCTCATCCATTATCACATGAACATCCTTGAATCTGCAGGGACACTTTAAAAGCATGTTACACTTGTCGGAGCTCCTCCTCTTTCTCTAGTCCACCTGCTGCGAGGGAACTCCTGTCGACAGCGAATTAAACAGTCCCGGAAGTCGAGGAAGTCCTGATTAGGACTTCAGGACGTGTAGAACATCCCGAGTAATGCAGCCCTCAGATATAAAGAGCACAGCCCATGCAGACAAGTTCAAATAAATAATTCAGAGCGTTGCTGGCTTTGCAGGGTATGCATGATGTATTGAAGGATGAATTGAATTCAGTGAAGTTGTCTGAGTAATTCACTGTGTGCCTGCCACTGTTTTAACTACTGGAAAAAGGCGATATGGCAAATATTTGCATCACAGTGTAATTAAAATTTCTGAACATTTGTAATTTTGGTAAATAGATTTTACTTGTGTGAAATAGCAAAAACAGAATGGAACGGTAAATAGGTAAGCCTCTCATTACTGCTGCAGAGTACAGTTTTCTTCCCACCAAGCGTTTTGAGTAAAGACTTGAGGAAAGTTTTTCCGCATCAATCCACTAAAACCAAACTGAGAATGAAGAAGCAAATCTATTAGGTAAAGGCAGGCAAAACTATGCTGAATGACTCATAGGCTGATTTTAAGCGGCCTCACGTGTTTAAATGTGTCTTTTTCGAGTCAAGATCAGTTTATTAGTAAATAAAATACAACAAAATAAAATGAAATAGAACATTGAAAATGCAAGAAATAAAAGATTGCTAAAAGTTTCAGAAACACAGATGTTTAAAGGAAATAAGAGGAAGTTTTTAAGCAGTTTTTCAAAGCTCCAGTCGATGCATATCTGATTCGGAGGGGTTGGATGAACAGCATAGTGGATAAACACCATTTCACCAGGTTTAGTTTCATATCTATTCTTCACTAGTTGAGCAGATTCTGCAGATCTGAGGGTCCCACCAGTATCAGAAACATCACACACATCAGAGATGGATTTAGGACCCAAACCATTGACTGACTTGAGCACAATGTGTAAAGCATTAAAATCAGTTTTGTGCTGAAATGGTATCAGTACAGGGACTTGAGAATTAGAGTGATATGATCTCTTCTCTTGCCATTGGTTGGAACTCTTGAACAGCCGCATTTTGGATGAGCTGGAGTTGTCTGATAGGTTTTTGGGAACCCCAGTGAGGAGAGCGTTACAACAGTCAACCCGGCAGGAAATTGAGGTGCAGATAAGTTTTTCCAGTGTAGAGAACTTTAGAGATGTGTTAAGGTGCCAGGATGCTGATTTTTGTGACAGCTTTAATGTGATCACTAGAACTGAAATCCCTGTCCATGATCACGCCCAGATTTTTTACATGGATGGGCACGTTATGTGTTCTAGATTTCAGGTGGACACTGAGAATTGATGTTCCCTCTTTATTTCCAAACAAGGCCAAATCTGTATAATAAACAAATTGTGTTTGTTTTTTGGATCCAGCAGTTGCTTTTACAGCCACACGTTGATTCTCATGAAAAATGCCAATGCCAGTGTGGTCTGGGCATGTGACTGAGCTGTTTGTGTTTCACAGATCCTGCTGGTTGATTGCCACGCTACTAATGACTCGTTTTTGTGTTGCTTTCCAGCAGCAAATTTCTAACTGGTGTCCGTGTCTGGGTACATTATGCTAGTCCACAAGAGCGGATCTAACGGGCAGGCATGTAACAGACTATGGGGAGGCAATAGCCGCGTTTACATGGACACTTTTTTTCAATCTGATTAAATGTAATCGGATTAAAATAACATAAACGAACTGTTTACATGGGCGTCAAATAAAGAGATCCTGGTTTGTTCCGCGTTTACACGATCAAGACATTTAATCTGATTGTACATTATTTTGAGGAGCACTCTGGTAGACCTAGGCTATTTTCTGGTATAGAAAAAGAGAATTACGGAACCTCTGAGGTTTCCTTTCTCCTTGTTTATCCTCCGTCGCGGCTCAGAAGCAGTTTAATATGAGAGAAGCTACACTCTGCGCCTCGCGGCCTTTGGTGCTGAAAAATATCTACATTTATTAACACTGATAATGATGAGAAATTGGCAAAATAGTGTGTATACTCAGAGAAAAATATTTTATTTAAATGATAAGAGTCTAGATAGATAGATCCTTTGAGTTTATACAGTTCGGTTCTAACACTGGAGAAATGCTACCGTGAGGCTACTACAGATCTAGCCATGCTAACGGCTAGCTGTGGTTCTGGAACAGTGCTGATGTTTCTGTTTTTGATTTTACACTCATCCACTCACAATATTGAACTGTTTTCTTGTATCCAATAAAAACGCAGTGTTAGCGACCGGCCAGTTTTTGGTTTTATTTCGTTCTCTGCTGCTCCTGAGGTAAACTCTACTGCGCTTCTCTCTTGTAGCTACCAGAAACGAGCTCACGCACATTTGCAGGAAGAAGGAAAACAATCTAATAATCGGTTTCCCTGTTTACATGAGCAGTTTCCACGATCGTCCGAATTAAACAAAAGGTCTAAACCACCTCTTTTAATCGGATTCACGTAAATCCGATTATATGAGCCGTTTACATGGGACATTTTTAATCGGTTTCCATATTTAATCAGATTAAAAATGGAAAAAAGTGTCCATGTAAATGGGGCTACTGTGAGCCCTGTTTCTTTGGGGGGATTGTCTGGTTTTAGCCATAGTCAAGTTTGAAGCATTGCCACCCCCCACATACTTTAGTGTCACTCATACACCGTCCAGAACAGCCATCCAGTGCATAACTGTCGGCCCGAGATCAGAATCAGAAAATTTAATTTAACTTTATTATATGCCGCTACCCTCTGGTGCTTGATAAAAAATCCCCCCCCCCCCCCATCATCCCGGGTCCACAGATTTGGAGGAATGGTGTTGTCCTGAATGACTTGGTTCTTCAGAAGCATCGAGAATTCCCTTTGTTGGGAATATTTATGATTTAATTTATACAAATAAATAAATGAAAAGGGGTCCCAGGGTATTAGATTGGTATTAGAGCATGTAATCAAACACAGTGTTTGGATCATATGAAGAGATAATGGCAATATTAGAGCTGTGTATGTGTGTGTGTGTGTGTATTTTGTGAATTATTGTATCAGTGGGTGATCTTAAACGCGCAATTTTTTAATTCTCCAGACAAAACCTGAGGATGAAGATGCATCATTGTCAGAATATTCTTTCTCTGTAACTTGCCTAATGTGGATGAGGGGTCAGAGCGCGTGAATGAGAAAAAGCGTCAGGACGGTGAAGGGATGGTGGTACATGCTCATTAAATGTCTGATATTTACCTAATTGTCATCACATGCAAGCAAGCCTAGACGATGCTCTTCAACAATGAACAAAAACATCACAGTGAGCTGATGAGATGAAATATACTAGTGCTGGTGGGGGTTTTGTGTTTTTTTCTTTTTCTCCAGAAATGAAGAAGCGGTCTGGTAATTTCGCAGTGCTGCATCTTTGAGAATGGTTTCATCCAACTGACACCAGGATGGTTCATCCCACTATTCAGCCTGCCTACCCTGAATGAGTCATCCTGCCTGCCTCTGATTGGCCGGCTAGGTAGCATCCCGAGGGATTTTGCCTTGCAGAAGAAGCCGAGGCCTGCTTCCATTCACAGAATCGAGGCCGCGCTCGCATGCTGCCCCATTCACAGCTGGGCTCAGTCCAAACTGGCCATCTCCCATCCTTCAGCATCCTTCCCTCCAACCTCCTCTCGCCATCCACAGCAGAACAGGGAAGGGACAACACATCCCTCCTTTTGTTTTTTCCCCCTATTGTCTCTCGGGAATAGAAACGTGCCGCCTTGCTCACTCTCCCTCTCTCTCTTTCTCTCTCTCTCTCTCCCTCTCTCTCTCTCTCTCTCTCTCTCTCTCTCTCTCCCCCCCATTTCTCTCTCTCTCTCTCTCCCTCCCTTTCTCTATTTATCTCTGTCTCTCTCTCTCTCTCTCCCTCTCTGTCTCTCTCTCTCTCCTTTCTTTTTCTTTTTTTTTATTTGCAGGCAGGCAGGAAGACGAGACATAGGGAGGGACTGCAGTGCGAATGCAGCAAGCGCCGTCAAGAATGGAAGAGGAAGCTTATGAATGACTTACGGTCTCCCGGCGCACGCTCCTGTGGACATTTTTACATGAATGGCTTTTTCCTCGCCGTCGGACTAACGCCAGGGGCTCGGCGGTGCTAGCTGCCTCTTAATGAGACTGAGAGAGATCGGGCCGCCTGATTTGTCACGCCGTTTGTTTGGATGCCAGATCCCGTTGTAGCGTGATTGCTCCCCAGCTTTGTGCTTCGGGTGTGATGATTAGCCGGTCAGCAGGGTAACATAACGCAAAAAAAAAAAAGCTCAGCCATTTTATCAGCCATCATCAGTGGAGGAGCGTGGTCAGAAGGAATCCGTTTCCTGCCATCTCCCTCAGTATGTAGGGACAAACGGACATGACGAACTGTTGAACAAAAGGCTCATCTTTATGCCCTAGGCTGTGATTTATTGTATTCAGGAAGCGGAGGTATAAGTTGGGCGCTGTCACGCAGGACAACGTGGCACAGGTTGTTTATGCCTTTGTTTAGACAGCAGTGTCGGACCGCATCCGCGTCTGGAACCCTTTTTTTATCAATGAGAGGTCGCAGTTCCCTTCTGACGGTCCGCCTTCACGAGACTGAACAGAGTCTGTGAGCTTTGCCTGTCAGGTCTCTGGAAAATTAGTCATCATCATGGAGGGCAGTTCACCTCTCCGTCTCTGTCGTGGACATAGAAATGGACATCTGGGCGCTGGAATTACAATATCTTTGAAAGTTATAATCTGATCCTCACAGTCTGTATTCTTGCTCCAGTCATGGTGTCTGTTGACCAATAGGCATGCCGTTCATGCATTTGTTTCTCTTCCACTTCAAGCTGGTGCTGTAATTGATTTATTTATTTTTGGATAGTTTGTTCTGTTGGAGACCTGGTCCGTG
>JBBMFX010000021.1:9614446-9618493 GCA_037832545.1 Rhabdalestes septentrionalis
GTGTCTGAAGATTTTCGTTTGACACAAATAACAAACATTGTTGCAGACGAAGTGAGCCCCTTCATGGCACTCACTAAGAGTAGTTGCTTCTCTCAGCAGGTCATTGCATTAAAAAACAGAAAAATAAAAGTTCAAGGTGTTGACTTACAGTTTCTCCAGTACAATCAAGCTTCTGTGTGATATAAGATAAGATAAGATAAGATAAATTAAGAACTTTATTTATCCTGAAGCAAATTACTTTGTCCTATACATGCTCAATGCATCAAAATGAACAGGAGGAAATAAAGATTTACAGTAAGAGTTTAAATAGAACAGAACAGTAGAGTAGTGCAAATATAACAGAAAAACCATTGGAGTCCATGAAAGCTACACTTTGCACCTTACTGGACTTAGAGGATGTGCTGTTAATGTTTTGGTGCTGAAACCAGAGCACACTTTGAGAGGTTGTTTCGGCAGCAGGAGGGGGAAACGCCTGTTAGGCAGCTGGTTCTAATGTTGTGGCTCATCAGAGTCTCTTGACTGCTAGATCTTATCTTTTCAAATTTACCCCAAGTTGATCTCTTCCAGATAAAAGGGATACAGACTCCGTTAGCACTTTGACTGGAGTTCAGTTAGAGGGAGTTTGTCCAACATCTGATCGAGCCATAAGCGACTGGATCCAGGAGCACTTTAAATGGCCTTTCCAATGTATAGGACATTTTCCCAGCCCCCTGTTTGTGGCTCTCTTTTAAACTGGAGCTGTGCAATATTGCCAAAAGACCATTTTCATTCAGTGTAGAAAAAAAAGAAAATGTTTTGTAGCCCATTAAAGGGTACATGTTATAAAAATGGATATATGTTTTCCTGTGAAGTGGAAAGGGTGTCGTGTTTGACCTGTTCAACCTGAGCAGATATTTGAATGGCTGTTGTTCGTGCAGGAAATGATCTTCATCTCCAGCTGTTTTCACAACGGAACTGTTTTAACAGACAGAGGTGCTACCGGCTCATTTACATGCAGGCTTGTTAAAAAAAAAAAAAAAAAGCTCACTGACTTTGGTCTTTGAAGGTTTCATGTATTTGACGATAGAATTATAAATACCTATTTTTTTCTGTGAAAATGAATGTAATTCAGCCTGAACTGAAGTTTAATTTAATTAATTGGTTTTAAATCCTAGTTGGGCTTCAGCATACTTGGTACAACATGCGTGTGTTAATGTTAAAAAATTCGCAGAGCTCTTACTATACAAACGTGCTTTGTGTATGTAGTCTTTTTCCTGCACAGTGTCTGTTGCTGAAGCTTCATCACTTCATCTCATAATGTGCGATTGTAGATGCATTGAGGTAAAGGTGACTTCGATTTTTACAGGATGATTCATGCTTCGTACCCTTGTTGCTTTTTGCCAGTGTGAATCACTCAACAGCACTGGTGCTTAGTTGAGAGAGAGAGCGAGAGCGAGAGCGAGAGAGAGTGAGAGAATTGGGAGTATGATGCTTTATATTTCTATATATTTGTATGTTTAAATTGGGCAAAACGAGAACATCTGGACTAATTCCACCCCTTCACAGAAGCTCAAGAGTCCTGTAATGTCTTAGTGTGTGAATGGTGTTTTAAAAAATAACATGGATATTTTTGTTTGTGTGTGTGTGTGTGTGTGTGTGTTAATGTGGCAGTGTGTAGGTCTCTTTTCCACCCTGGCCCCGACATGTATTGACTCAAATGTGTTGTTGCCAACCGTTCTTTTAATGATGGTCCATGTGCTTGGCCGTAAGCATCGCGCTACGCTGCACTAAAAGGACAGTGAGTGAAATCGACTGGACACTCTTTCTGACACACATTCAAAACACTGTGTTTGGGCAAAAGTAGAATCTCACGTACACGTTGGAAATTTAATCCCCTGATGTTTTGAGTTATATATCTATATGTAAATTTATTTTTTGCTGTTCTACCCAGCTGGCATTTTAACGTAGAGTCAGCGTTGAATCAACGTCAGGTGCGTCAGTTGTCAGTGTTGGATAACCGTTGGATTTTGTTTAGATTTTGCTAATCTAATCAACGTTGGAATATCAACGTCATTCCAACGTTGATTTTACGTACAACTCACATTTTATTTATATTTCTATGTTGAATCCATAGTTAGTTAACAACACTATTTCAACCATTTGGTATTCAACGTTGTTTTGACGTTGAATGAATGTTTTTTCATAAAAGTCAGTCAAATGCCAGCTTAGAAAACTTACCCCAATTAAATAAAAATAAGGAAAGGAAAATATTTTACTCTAACAATTTTGTGTTCCTGATAATAATCATCTTTTGCCATAATGTGTTACTGTATAAACTGATTGTTTAAAATTTTTTTTGCATTATTGCAATATAAAATAAATGCATGTACACCAAAAGGAAAATATAGGAGAATATTAAACTAAGGTAATTATTTGACGGCAGTAGTTTGGTTTACCAGGTAAAATCTATTCCATATTTTCTTATTATTATTTGATACAGTATAGTTTTATTTTTTCTTAGCTATGGTCTTAAAAATTGTTCGGTAAACAAAACAAAAAAAATGCATGTGCAGGAAAAGGAAAATAAATGCAGAGATACTAAAATATGGTGCATATTTGGTGGCAGTTGTTTGATTTACCTGGTAATGAGGATAACATCTTTTATTTACATTACGGATGCGTCTCGTGATTTTTTAAATTCTGCTCTAAACAACTGTTTCAGTTCTAAAAAACATGACTTTCTTGTTCGTTGAATAAACTAACCGAGCAAAAAAGCTAATAAATGTGTGTGAATATGAAAAGGAAAGTAAATGCAGAGATACAAAATATGGTAAATATTTGATGGTAGTTTTTTGATATATCTGGTAATAACCATACCATTTTTTTTTTTTTTTACATCACTGTCTTGCTTGATAGACAAACAACCAAGCAAAAAAGCTAATAAATGTGTGTGTATATGAAAAGGAACGTAAATGCAGAGATACAAAAATACAGTAAATATTTGATGGTAATCATTTGATGTATCTGAAAAAATCTGTCCCATTTTTTCTTACATTTCTTATTGGTACAATGTGCTCCTCCGCTTGAGAAAAGCTTGAGCCCTTGCAGCTCTCAACAAAACTCAGTATGTCAGATTCAGTACGTTTAAGCTGCTTCTGTCCCAGTGTAATATTTATCCATCTACTTTTTTCTTTGCCGATTAAAACCTCAGGTGTTTGCTTTGTGCCGATTTCATACAGTGTTTTAAGGCAGAGGGCTCTGTGATCTTTTCAGCACGTCTCATGGGAGGGAGATTAAAAATACTGCAAACTTTGGCAGGAGTTTTTTGTTTTTTGCAAATGATTATCTTTGCCTTTTGTTCCTCCTGGGATTTTTTATCTATATTTATCCGTTTCACCGCCGATTTTTATTGATGTATAAAAAGTAAGAACAGTGACACGCTACCCAACCGTCTCGACTACCTCTCAGAAGATCAGTGTATGAGTAGTTCATCTTTCTCTTGTATTTTACCTCCCATCCATACCTATGGGGAGGAATTAGCAAGATGATTCGCCAGGAATTATTTTGGTTGCACGGAAATGTATAGATATTGACGTTTTTAAAAGTCAGCATTGGACAGGTGTTGAGGTTTGTCTGATAGTTGAATTAACCGTACAGCACTAAAATATTTACTTTTTATTTTTTCTGCCACTGCGCATCTATCTCCTCTGAAGCTATACTTGTTAAAAACTATTGTGTTGTCATTGGTCAAAATATATTGTCATTGGTTTAAAAAAATAAAACAAATCGCTGCATCGATACATCAAGTATCGCCCACTTCATGATGATATACTACATGATTTTTTAATGCCTGCCATTCATTCCTACATGCACAGTCTACAGAAAGGGGTGGCATTTGAAATAAACTGGGCCCAGTTTCTCGAAAGCTTCTTTTCGCTTAGTAGGTCTGAATTTCACCTTAACCTCTGTCTTAACTTTATGGGCTGGTTCCCGAAGCGTTCGTACACTAAGTATATCTTATGTACGTCCCACGTTCGTAAGGTTGGTCCGGACCACTCTTTAGCTGTC
>JBBMFX010000021.1:9623597-9638486 GCA_037832545.1 Rhabdalestes septentrionalis
TTACAGTCATTAGTTACAGAGACAGTCTTACAGTCGTTAGTTACAGAGACAGTCTTACAGTCATTAGTTACAGAGACTGTCTGACAGTCATTATTTACAGAGGGACATTCTCACAGTCACTAGAATCCTACCACCCTTAACAAATGCTGGCCTTGCTTATAATGTAAAGAAGTAAAATTTGGACGCCGCACATCTTGATTTTAGTACATCTTGAAAATGTCACAGGATAATAAATATGAAATACAGCGCAAAGGAATCAAACTTCCATTTTTATTTTTTGCCTTTTTGTACCACAGAGCCATTTGAAGATGCGTTCCTGACTAAGTCTACATCAGTCACGGTTCCAGCCTCAGGCCTGCTTAAGACGGGGTCGGTGGATAACTCCAGCCCCCTGCTGGTTCGTTCAGCGCTCTTATGGGCCTCGGAGGAGTTGGAGTGTCAGACCTGGTACCACGGTGAAATGAGCCGGCGCCAGGCAGAGAAGTTACTGATAAATGACGGGGACTTCCTGGTACGGAAAAGCACCACCAACCCGGGATCCTACGTGCTGACGGGGATGCACCACGGCCTGGCGAAACATCTCCTCCTGGTTGACCCGGAGGGCACGGTATGTGTGAGTGTATGAAATCACAAGTGTGTGGTTGTTTGCCTATGTGAGAGTTCACTGTGCTAATTGTGTTAATTGTCTGGGGTTTTTTTTAGCTCAATTAAGTGCTTCTCAAAATGTTCACCTACCTATTTGTTGACAACTTTTAATAGAATTTTTCGTTTAGGTGTTACAATACATTAACAGCAGCTTCAAAGTATGATACAATTAGCATACATTACAAATAGAAAAATGAGACTGTAGGGATGATAGAGACTTTTTGTTGATGTTGATCTTTTGAGTAAAAAAATACAACTCTGAAAAAAAAGAAATAAATATGCTGGGAGTAACACCATCTTTATATATTTTCATTAGATCAATGTTTCACGTCAACCCACTCCATTTACACACTCAGAAAAAAATGAAACATGGCCTAGTTTATTTTTAGGTATTTGAATCTATTTGATTTTATTTAAATAATTACATTTTTAAAATGTAATTATTCAAATTCCTTAAAATCAGCATAAATCTGTTAATTTTGAAAACAACTAAATTAAATCAGTTAAAACTGATTTAACTATGATGAGCTTTGGATCAAGCAAGAATCATTTTTTTATTTAAAATATATGAGATTGTTTTCGTCTGGGTTTATATAAAGATAGATCACATTGAGTTTATTGGCATTATTACATAAAACACATTCTTAATATACATGTGACTGACAAATACGCAGCACATAAAGTTTATTGGCCTATTTCTCTTCAGTCTAAGTAATTCAAATGGATGGAAATAGTATATGCAGTTGAAACACTCAGATTTACAACCTAACTCTTCAGTTGTGCACAAATTCATCATGCAAAAATTCTAGTCACAGTCTGGTTTTCAACTTGTAAATTTAAACGTGACATGTATGTGAATTGAAGTGTTTCTTTTTTAAAAGGTACGAACTAAAGATCACATATTTGAGAGCATCAGCCATCTGATTGGTCATCATCGTGACAACAACCTCCCAATCATTTCGGCGGGAAGCGAACTGTGCTTGAAGCAGCCGGTCGAAAGGAAACAGTGATGGCCTCCCAAAAACCTGCACGAGGGGAACAGGGTCACCCCAGAAACGCCCCGAAACCTGATACTTGAAGATGAATAACGAGAGTGTGGTGGATGACGATTGCCGAGGAAGCATGAGGGTGTGGAGGTGGTCGGTTCAACAGTAGTGAGGTCCTCGTCTGATCGCTTCAGACTCCGTGAGAAAGATCTGTGGAAATGGAGACGACACCTGATTTATAGAACTGTTATAATTATTTTGCTGTGATGACTGAAATTCTATATTTTTTGAGAAGACATAGGTGCATTTGGACATATATGTTTGATTTGGTGTTTGAAACTTAAAAAAAAAAAAAAAAAGGCAAACTTAGTTTAGATGACAAGGAAATCAAACTCCTGGGGAGATGAGATTTAAGAGTAAAAAAAAAGGAAAAAAGTATTTTAGAATAACCTTTAAAAAAAAAAGTTTTAGTTTTGTCTATCAAGCACAACTGGATTTACACGTTTGTTGGTAAGAGTTAGACGAGAACATTTGAGACAAAAAAAAGTTGTTTATATTGAACTATTTTAGGAATCGTTATTTAACCGCAGCTAGTGCGACAGGTCATTTGATAGACTTCTATCAAATCACTGATGGGGGAAGATATCAATGTGTTCGCTTTGACAGTAGTCTCTCTCACAAACACGCAAACACGCACACATGTACACATTCTCAAACACACACACACACATACATACACACACACACACACACACACAGACACACTGCTTTAAAGTACTGACACTTTTCTATGATGTTGAATCTGTGGCACCGCACTCGCATGATTTGAAAAACTTAATTGTTCTTGTGGTCATCGTTGGTAGCCCTCAAGGCCTTATGAGAGGTGCTTGTGTATGCTCACAATGTAAAATATTTATGCTTTTCCGAATATTTATTGAATTTGGTTCCTTTCAACCTGTAAAAGCTGTGTAGTTAATATGTTCAGGGCTTATTTTATACCATGGATGTTTATATCATTTATGGCTTTCATGGCTTGATTGTGGGCTTAAAAAACAAATACATTGATATTATGATTTATAGTTTAAAGCGAAACTATTAAGTGGATAGCACAACCAACACTTGAGCCCAGATTTACTGAGGCAATGAATATTTAGTAAACAATTGGTCAGCCTAAGCGGTTAAAGGAATTGGCTCCAGAAAAATCTAGCTACCCAGTCTGCAATTGTATTTGTTTTTTGCGCAAACTAAAACTCTGCACATGCTAATGACTTTAGTGGATCGGGTGCTTTGATTGTCTGTATGTCATAGAGGATGCTCGCCAGTATGTTTTTATGCACAGTGCCAACAATGGATTAGAGAAGTCGATGATTTTCACAGCGTGCATCCTCATTCTGAAGGGAAACAAACCACACTACTTGACGAGTTTTTCCAGAGTGAATCTCACCCGTCACACAAGAGTGCACCTGCTAGTTCCGACTTTTTCTTCAGACAACAGTCTAAGAATGTTCACAATATATGAAACTTATCATTTACCTATGCAATTACATTCAGATAAATTCACCTTAACGAGAGCGCAATTGTGTAGAATTAGCGACATTAATCATGGACAAAGCTTATGAATTCGTGAGATGATTTGCATTTATCATTGTGAAATAGGCTACATTACTCAATAGTGTTGGTACTTGTATTCCAGTGCTAGTACTTGCATAGGCAAAATGGTTATTTTCATATAAGCTGAAGAGTAGATAAAAAAAAAAAGAAAAAAAAAAAAAGAAAAAAGATTGTTCACATCATTTCGGTTCTTAAGTACCAATTGAATCTTGTGATCTTTTCTGAATCACAGAATGGACAATATTGATGTATTGATATATTTTTCACATAAAACATGCTGAACAGCAGTAGCAAAGATCAAGAGAAACTGAGATTTACGTTATGAGTGAGTGGTTTGGTTGGTTTAAAAAGGAATGTTTTCACACATTTTAATGATAAAAACCGGCTTGCTGCAGGCCTCAATATGCCTTTATTAATGTAGTTTATTCTTTTCTCAAAGACTTTTAAGAAGATCCCTCTTTTAGAAAGCACTAGGACCCAGTGAATACTGTTGCGATGAAATTTTCACATTTACATAGTTCCAAAATATTTTGGACATCATGTCTGGTAAATTTTGCATTTCACATTTACCACTCAGTTGAATCAGAAAAATATGTATATTTTATTGCATATGTGATATTTTACCACACAATAAGACTTAACTGTAGCTCTATACATTTTTTTAAATAAACTCAAGATAGTGGAATTTGTTACAGCAATTTAAGTTCTTTTTTTTTTTGAAAACCTCCATATAGTTATGCAGTTTCCAGTATTGGCTTCCCTTTAAACCTGCTGTGGTTCAGTAACTGACCTGGGAGGTTTCAATGATCTTAGACGACTGTAGGTTTTTTTCCGAGTCAAACGGATTTTCACTAATAAGTACGCGAGGGTTAAACAACACTTCTACCAATTCTTATCATCAGTCTTTAAATTAAATGCCTATTTAAAGGTATTACTTTAAATAATAGGCCTTAACCTGAAGCCCAAAGCATGAGTCAGTGGCCACAAGAGAAAATAGTTTTTGCCAGATTTCTGTTTATGAAAATGTGCCTTTTATTTGTACCAATGGTCATTTATCCTCTTTAAAGTGCAATAGCCAAATCCTCTCAATGGACAGGGTAGTACCTTCCAGGGAGCTGAGTTTGGTGGGATATTGCTGCCTGAGATACATGTATGACTCCTATTAAGTTTCCTTTGTCTCACAGACACCATAGCCCATAGCACCACATTCAAATGCGGTAGGAATTAAATGGGTAAAAGAAATCAAACATACAAGGAAGTCCAAACCAATGTTTACAGAGTTAATCTTTGGTTGTATGCGTTATCATTATTCTGTATGACTGTTGGCAATAAAATGGTGAATGTGTGTGTGTTGTTCTCAATAACATCTTCATACAGCAATAGAATATTTGAGCAAAAATCTGTAGGAATGCAGTCGAGCATCTCTCTCTGCACACATGTTAAATGCCACTTTAAAAAGTCAACCATTGTGTTATTCTTCAAATAGTACACTAAGTACCCAATACAGTCCATATTTTTGCATTTACAATTACACTGGCATTCATTGAATCAGGGTACACCCATCATTTCAAGTCATCTGAATGGGACTTTTCTGCCATTATCCTTTAAATCTAATCTAGGCCTGTTATTTATGCACTGAATTTGAGTATAATGGAGTACATGTCTGTTGCTGTAGTGTATCATAGCTTGCCATCATTACACGTAAATCAAGTAAGTCTTTTCTAATGCAGATCATTTGGGTCCTGTCTTGGATGGCTGGTGTCCAGCACATTTGTGAGACTGCTCAATTATGTTTATTAAAGAGTAATTTGCTGATTGTTCCATTTTCGACATAATGAAAGGTTAAGATTTAATCAAAACCAATTAGAGTGATTTGCTGTAAAATGTTCCATTCTGGAGAAACCTAACCAGCCAGAATTACTCACAGTGGTGCTTGCCAGAAGAGATTAATGTTGGCAAAAGCTCCCTCGGAGAAAGGCAACGGTCAGAATCAAGCATCAGGCATTAGTCAGATAAACGGCTTGATGACTGAGAGGCTGTTTTACAACGGTTTCTGTGAAGATTTTGGCTTTTAGAAACAGTGTTTGCTGCCAGAGTGCTAAGTCTTCAAAGAAAACCTACCAAGATAATACTTGCAAGTATTTTTTCATCATATTAACAATCAGGGGTTTGTTTTGGAAACTAATTACAATATCTTTATTAGTGCAGTATACATGGCACTTGTAAAGAAACAGTAAGTTTGTGCCTTTCTCTACAAATAAACATTTCTAAAAAATTCGCATTGACTTCCTTTGCACCCAAACAGTCAAACTACACAGACATGTTGAAAAATGTTCACCCATTTAATTAACATGTTTATCTTGTGTGTTACAGCAGAAAAAAATACCAAACTGTTCTACAGGTCTAGAATATGAGAACCCTAATGTGAGACACCCTCAACTAAGGCAGGAAACGTTAGCTCCAGCCTTCTATAACACTATTAATAGGTCAAATCTGGTCTTTAAATAGAACGCATTGTGTGTATGGTTTCTCAGGCTGGGTCAAAATATCCTCAGTCAAGACTAAAGAATGCCTCAGTTGTGGTAAGCAGCTAAAAGTGATTCTGTCCCTTGAA
This sequence comes from Rhabdalestes septentrionalis, assembly GCA_037832545.1. Classification (NCBI taxonomy): domain Eukaryota; kingdom Metazoa; phylum Chordata; class Actinopteri; order Characiformes; family Alestidae; genus Rhabdalestes; species Rhabdalestes septentrionalis. The sequence continues at coordinate 9,629,454 of JBBMFX010000021.1, forward strand.
AATTTTATTTATTTCCAGCAGAGGGAGCCAACTGTTTAATATCCACAGCTCCTTTTGATTGCATTGTTGCATAGTGACTTAGAAATGCTGCCGTTTTTCCACTTAACATTTACATTTTATTAAACAAACCTTTAACAGTCATCTTAAATGAGCAACATATCTACATAAATGTATCATCAGACCGTCCGCATTTTTTAATTTATATTTTAGACCCACACCTCAGGTGAGATTACAGGTAAACATGTTTTTTTGGTTTGTTGCAAATGGGTAATGCCATTTGTTGGTCTGTACATAGTACTTTTACATGAAATTTCATTCAGATTTCCCGAGCATCTGCACATATATGGGCTACTTCAGACCACCTGATAATAAATAATCCACGAACTTCCAGAGTAACGTTCGACTGTTTAGTTGAATCAGCTTAAAATTATGCTTCTCAACTCAAAAACTTGTTTCACATGGTCTGTGGCCTACAGAGCTGTGCACAGAGAGGAACACACGCGATAAAAGCAGTCGGCGGCACCAACCATGAACAATATGGCGTTATTATTATTGATACATAATACAGATATAACACAACAGAAAACTACTCTTACTGCCTGGAGAGAGACAGCACCACACGCTACACAACACTCATCCCTTCTCATATATATATATATATATATATATAATATCAGTAATAAGCTCTAAATATAATTTATTTTACTTATTTTACAGCTGTGAGAAAACCCATGCCCAAAATGACATTTATTTGGTCACAGCAATATTTTAAAGCTCCCTCAAAATTTCTGAAACTACGTTTCCTGGGGAGCTCCTGTCACCACTAGGGGCGCTGTAGCCCCCCTTGATCCCAGCTCTTTCGCACCCTGATTGTAACGGTTAAGGCCACGATCATGGAAGAATACTTCACGTCGCAGAATTGGTCTCAGAAACATCAAAAACAAATTGACCTGTAGTTCATGCTCACACAGTTTACAGTAACGGCAACACACAATACTGACAGTGAACACAAGTAAATTTAAACTCATAAATATTACATTTGCTCTACGCATCTTCTCGAAATGCAAACCTTGTCATAACATTTTACTGGGAACTGAGGAGCTTGGTCTGGTCGACATGAGTAGAGCAAACTGTGGTGGACAGTTAGGTCCACAATAAGTCCAAAATTTGAGCAATCTGTGAACTCTCGCAGTGTAACTGACTTTTGAGGAACATATAAACACAGCTGAACCTCTGTATGGATTTTAGCTTCGTGCTCTACAACAGCAGCAAGTGTTGCAATAGACTCTGTATGTGAAGTATGGCCAGTCTTTTGAAGCTACTGTATAATTTTCTAAAAAGTGCAGAGAAGATGTCGGGAAATGGAGGAGGCTTCTCCCTCTTTCCCTCCACCCTTTCGAGTTCTCTGCCAGCTCTCTGTTGTGACAACTGCTTCTGGGTTGGAAAATTATAATGCATCCAAGAGCAGTTGTTCCTGACCAGAGAAGAGAAACTCTAGGTGGAAAGTCTTATTCTGAATCATGACACCACAATTCATGGTTTAAAAATTATTCTTGTTCCTCAGATTGCTGGGAGAATGTCAGGGTTGGTGGTCTCCAAGCTATTAACTTTTAAAATCAGATTCTCCCTCTGTTGATGGGTCTCAATCTTAGAAGTCCTAGACTGGCAGGGGACGGTAACAGTAGTGGTCTGGGATCTAGTTTTTTAGCCAAGAAAAATTTGGTCTGTAATTAGCTTCCTTGGGGTTCTTCCATGTCTCTGTCTCTGATGCCATGTTCTGCAAGGTGAGTCCATGTATTTACAGACACCTCTGCAACATCAGGTCGGGAGAGAGAGGAACATCTCCCCATCAAAACCTTCCTCAATGGTTGTGCGCAACAAAGTTCTCCAGTGTCAGCACACTCAGTTTTTCAAAATTCTCCTACATGGCTGCTTACTGGCTCTCGCTGGGGTGTGATGATGATTCCAGGGCTTTTCTCCATCTCCTCTGCATGTTTCTGGCTCTGGCTGGAGCTCTGCTTGCTCCTGCTGACGTCTCCGTACGCCTTGGGGTCCCCGGGGCCCTGCTTCACCAAACAGCCGCACAGCAGCCCGAAAAAGGCCCGTCGCAGCTCCCTGCTCGCCAGCGTGTAGATGATGGGGTTCATGCCAGAGTTCAGCATTGCCACCGCGATGAACCAGTCGGCTTTCAGCAGGATTTCACACTGCCTGGGCCCGCAGGCCACGTCGATGAGAAGGAGAACAAAGATGGGTGTCCAGCAGGTGATAAAAACCCCAACGACGATGCTGACAGTGCGTAGCAGGGCCATGGAGCGCTCAGAATTGATGTGCTTGGTCACTCTGCGGCCACTGGTTTTGACCAGGATGTAAATTCGGGCATACAGCACTGAGATGGCCGTCAGCAGAGCTATGAATATGCTGATGCAGAAGGCCACGTATTTCTTCGAATACAGGGGCAGAATGGTGGAGCAGTCCGGCAGGTTGTTCACGCAGTTCCACCCCAGGATAGGCAGGGCTCCCAGAGCGATAGCTATCAACCAGCACGCCCCTATGAGCAGAAAAACCCTGTAGTTCTTATTGGCATCGTAAGGCCTCATCTTAATCATGGTGAGGTGCCTCTCTATGGCTATCGCCAGCAGGCTGAAGATCGAGGCTCCCAGTGCCACGAACATGCTCCCCTCCCTCATGAACCACTCGACCTGGGACAGGTGTAGTGTTTTCTCGCCAGACATCAGCAAGTTCACTGTGTAAACGACTCCGGCCAGCAGATCACACAAAGCCAGGTTGCCGATGAAAAAGTACATGCGGTTGTGGAATCTCTTGTTCTTCCATATTGCTATGAGGACAATCAAGTTTTCCAGGACTATGAAGCCACATATAACCAGAAATACCACCTTCTTGGGATCTAAGCTCCCACCAAGCGTATCGTTGCGATTGTCCAGCTTTCCTGTGTAATTGTAGTGTTTGTAAATCAGCTTGTTAACCATGGCTGCAGTGTTCCAGGGGCCCCAGTTGAGGGCAGCAGTAGTTCACGAGTAGTTCGGTTGTCCAGACTTCTGAGACTGGACGCTCAGGTGGGTGGCTCTGTTTAGTTTTTAATTCATTAATTGTTTTATAAATGTTTCTACTTCATTCCCCCATTGTCACATGGGAACATGAGGTTGGTAGAACATCTTTCCCTGATAAATAAAGAAAAGCAGTTTTTGAACTTTCATTTTTTTAAGTAAATAGCACTTCTCTAGCCACACAGAACAGACCATTCAGTGACAGCTTAAAACTCACAAAAAAATTACTGTTAATATAGTCTCTTTGCCTAGATATGTCCATAGTCCTTATGCTGTAAACAAGATCGTAGATCATGGCTGAAATATCATTAAATCTTCAAGCAGGAAAATGTGCAATTTAGTCCAATCCTTGCATCTTCCATAAATACCTATTTGAACAATGTAATACCTATTGATAACATGCAATATTTTATATAATGTTTATAATCATGCACAAAACATGCAACAGTGATGAATAATTAGTAATATTTTCAATCACATTTTAATTCAATCGCAATTTACCATTCTGATGGATGTTTTTTGTAATAAGTTAAAATAGCTTTCCTTGGCTTACCATCCAAATTTCCAAACTCAGCATTTCTCCAAATACACTCATCTTCTAGCCGTTCTCCTGCCATTCCACAAAGTTTAAATGGTAAAATGATGTTTCCACATTGGTAAAAGTTGCATAATTTCCTAATTTCCAGGGAAAGTGTCTGTCCTCTGTTTGTGCAAATGGCTCGACCAATTTCTCCAACAAGCTCTGAGAAAAGCACTCTCTCTGGTTTTTATCTCCACCCGTATTGTGACAGACCCCACCTCCTGCAATATTACTGGCTGGTTCTGTTCTAACACTGGCTGGTACTTCAGGCTATCACTCAAAATGGAGCCATATATCTTGCAGCATGCTGGGCAGTAGAGGTGCAGTTACCTTTGTGCACCCTGATACACTGTCTCGTTTACACCATCTGTGAAAAATGGGTATCAAGATTGTGGACAAATGTCAGTGGTAAATTAATTCATGCTCACAATAAAATGAGATCAATGTAACCTTTATTTAAACAAAATTTCAAACAAAATGTTTACTTCCACAAAAAATATATAATAATTACAAGTGTATCTAAAATCATATTCATGAGACCACATTTAATAATAACATTAACATGAGACAGTGGGTTTGAGATCCGGATGATTAAAGAAGTCGGTCCCTGCCCCGTTAGGATGCTACAGTACACATGTGAATGTTTCTATTGAGAAATGTTTGGTCGGCATGTTTGATCACATGTTAATTAGGTTAACTTGTAATTATGGTAACTTATGGTAGTTATGAATGTTATGCTTCTATAATGAGTAACTTTAGTGACATGTTACTGTTGTAACACATTGATCATGTGTCACATCATCAATGTAGCAATATAATAGCTGAGTTGCTAATTGAACACCATGATGCTTAGCCCTGAGCCCTTATCATAGAATGGAATTTTAGCACCACATTTGAAAGTAGCCCAGATCAGGACTGAAATTGTATTACTTTTTTTTGTTGTTCACACAACCATGCAAATGCCGATATGCAAGCCAGTGCTTCACATATTCCACATACCCCAGTATTAAATCAGTATGGTGAAACTTTTAACACATTTATATAGGGGTCTATCTTTCTTGGACATTTAATATACAACCAGATCATTCAATTACTTATGGTCATTAAAGAAAGATACACAGAAAGCTCCCAGGTCAGTGATACTATCACAGTGAAGCTGTGATACACTGTGTGTGCTGACACCTTCAGAGTTTTTGTTAGACGCTACTCTGAATAGACCAACTGGGCTCCTCCTACTTGCGTCAGTGAACGTTTGGTGCCCTTCACTCTGTCACCAGTTCACCGGTTCTTCTTTCTTGGTCCAGTTTTGTTAAGAACTAAACACAATATACTGGAAACACCCCATAAAACCATCTGTTGTGGAGATGCTCTGGTTCTTGTCAGGGTCACTCCTATACTTACACTCATTCACTTTTCCTGCTTCCCACACATCAACTAAATATTCCACTCCCTGACTAGTGCAATGGTAATGACATTAGTACCGACCTCATCTGTTAGTGGTTTAATACTTGCGACGAGTATAACACTGCTAGGAAATGCTGCTCTGCTATTTACTTTCAGTAAGATAAGATAATAAATACCACCAGTTCTCCATTTTTTTTTGTCAGAGTACTGACGCTTGGGTTGTTACCATGAAAACACATGATGATGAAATGTGAGGTAATTCGATTCCAGTCTGAATATAGAAATCTTATATATTCACTTGAATGAAGTTTAGACGGCCCTACAGTGTGAACAGTGCCTGTGTGACTGTGGTTGCTTCAACATGCGGAAAGAATCTTGAGAGTTACTATTTAAGTTTATCATATGGTTGACCATATTCCCATTCATGAAAATACTCCTCAGGCTCTGGTGGTGTATTCTGGTTTGAGTGGACTGAGCATGTTTGGGTGTATGCTACAGTAGTTTGGGACATCAGGCCGAGGGAATGAGGGACCAGCTAACCAGTAACGATTTCATAAATAAACCTGAGGGCAAGAGGAAAGGAAGTGAGATCACTGAGTAATATTAGTTCAGTCTTCCAAAAAAGTGCAGGATGTAATTTTGACCATTGTTTTACCAAACAACCCATAGTTAATGAAGTCACTGGGTTCTGTAAACTGGCAGGCACGGTGCTTATCACAGCATTGGTGTCAAAGTGTTTTGTCAAACTTTGTTCCAGTTTTGTGAAAAAGTGGTCTCAGGTCTGAATGCTATGAACAGTAGATGTGGAGAGAGAGAAGTTTCTTTGCCATGGCCATTCAAAAAGGAAGTAGTATAAACAAAGTGTCGTGTGACTTTAAAATTAGCCTGTAAGAGTCTGCAGCAGGCCTGTAGCTCTGCATTGTGGTAACAGCAATGTGGCCTTGCAGGAGAAAACCTTGCTTCTGTGGTTTTGACTTGTGTGTGTGTGTGTGTGTGTGTGTATGTGTGTGTATGTCTGGTTTGTACCACATTGTGGGGACCAAATACCTCATAACGATTGATATAATGAAACATCTTCAAGGTTGAGTATGTGCATTGTAGGACTTTTGTGCATGGTAGAATATTTAGGTTCTATAGGAGCAGAGCAGATATTTAATGTGACACTGCATACAGTGGGCCTTTGAGATTCTGTACACTTGTATATACCAAGCCTTTAGGATTGAGTATTTGTATGGTAGGACTCTGAATACGACAGTGTGTATAATGGGTTTTCGGCCTGTGTATGAATATGGTGGTTCTATGAGGTTAAGTATAATGGGACTTTGAGGAGGATTATTTGTATGGTGGGTCTCTGAATTTGAGCATGATGGGTCTCTGAGGGGAAGAATGACTATGGAGGGCTTTGGAGATGGAGTACATGCATGGTGGGTCTTTGAGATGGAATCTGTGGTGTCTATCAGTGCCAGTGTCAGAGTGGATCTAACTGACTGGGGATTGTGGGCATTTGGAAGTTTGCTGGCTGGTAGTGCTGCACGATTATGTCCAAAATGATGATCATTTTTTATCAATATTTAAATCACGATTATTAATCACGATTATCCATTCATTTATGTAAAACATATTAACTGCACTTTCTATTTTAAACAAACAGTAAGTAAACAAGCCTCTCATTTTCAAATGAAACCTCAAGTAAAAGTAACTTAAATTCTAAAATAAAACTGACCCAAGACAAAGACCTAACAAAAATTTATCATCGTCGCTGTCGGGTGGGAACCTCATTTGTCCAAAAATGGCTATTTTTCAGGAAACTCAAAAAATGATGTATATTCTAAATAAATGAATACTATGTCATCAAAATTGGTTCCACCAGTTTTAACACTTTTCATTGGTTAAAAATTTCTACATTTTAAAGACCCATGTGGAGACTGACTAATAGTATTGATTTAAAAAATAACTACAGCAACCAAAACGGCGTTAAGAGGTTTCCGCCAGATAGCAATGATATGCAATTGCAGAGTGCAATCATAAAGTGCAAACCAATCGGGAAAAAAAGTATGCGTGTGCAGAAAAGGCACATACTAGGTAGAAGGAACAGGAACATACTACAGGCCTACACACACACTCTCTATCACACACAAACACACACACACACACACACACACACACACACACACACTCCCTCCCCTCTCTCTCACGCACACACATATATACACACCCTCTCTCTCTCACACACACACACACATACACAAACATATACACATACAAACACAAACATATGCACATATACAAATATACATTAATGTGCAAATGTCTTAGGCACCTGGGAAAATGATACTTAAATCCTGTTAACTACTCGGCAGTAGTGTTAAGTTTGTGTTAAAACATTAACATTACAGTAAATACAATTAACATCATTACAATGAAGAGTGGTTTCATGTGAGGAAAAGTGGTTTCCTAAACCATTCCAGACCTCTTTCCTCATTGAAGTCCAATATTCATTTTAGCTCCAGTCAGGTCCCTGGTCTGGTTTTACTGCATTAGAGTAAATGAGGTGGAGCTGCTGATGGAGTTTTATGAACCCAAACAATGACTGGAGGCACCGAGCAGAAACCTGAAACCAAACCTTCGTTTTTCTAACCAGCTCACAGAATATCAGCTCCTGTTTAGAAAAAAGTTAATTCTGATACTTTTATACTGCTTTCTTGTTGGTTTGAGTTTATTCTGACATTCGCCTGTGTTTCTGCTGGCAGTGAAAAACCCCCCGCTAATAGAAACAGATTCAAACAATATTTATTGGAGCCCAAGATTTCTGCACAGTTTTGTATCTACATAAACACACACTCGCTCACACACAGACAAACGCACAAACACACACACTCACACACATACACACGCAAACACGAACGGGCATTTGTGGCAACTCGCTAGCGGGGGAATGGCAACCCTGTGGGGGGGCAATTCCTTCGAATGCCAGGGTGGACTGGCATTTTAGGCATTCAGGAAAATTACCTTCATTTAGAAAGATTCATTTTTCCCCTTTCAATTACCATTAGAGCGATGCACTGCTATTACTTCAGCATCTAAACTTCTGTTAAGTTCACATTATGACTTGTGGGTCCAAACTCTATGCTGTATTGGGGAAAGCAGCAGAACAATTCTGCTGAGATTTCAGACCTGCCCAGAATATAGTGGCGTAATGATTTATTAATTGAATCAATGCTTTGATCAGAACTACTGCTGGTGCAAATCAATTGATACAGGCAAAAGCCTGATTATTCCTAAAGAGTTGAAATAGGCTAAAATAGCAGGTAGACACATCTTATATACTTGTCCATGTAGTTTCTCATGGAATGAATGAGCTGAGGAATTTGTTAACACTGCAAAAGTGTGATCAAAGCTTAATAGACAGCTGATAATAAATCTATGATCATCAACTGATTTTGTAAAAAAAAAATGTATGTGTTTTTTAAAAATGTACATATACAAGCATAGCTTATACTGCAACGTGAACACACAGCTCCACTGGTCTGTTATATATTTTACATGGGTCTATATATTGCAGTCATAAAAGTAGGCTGACCTATAGGAAACACGCCAACCACTAATCTTCTGTTCCTAGATTTATGTGTTCTGAGGCAGAATGCCTGATTTGTTAGCTAGTCTAAATCAGCTGAATAATGGTCACATTGCTTGGACAATTGTAAGCACCCAGCTATTACAGCTATTACACTTTCTGCATAATAATTCAGTGCTTTTTGTGTTATTTGCCAAATTGCACTGACCACTAACCCTTATCACCAGGATGACTACGAGTCTAGATTTGTATTTCGGGATCTCACACAGATGAAAAATTATGCTAAAAATAAAAAAGCAGATGTTGAGATTTTGGTATTTATATAATCTGTGGTTGTGTATGTTTGTGTGTGTGTGTGTGTGTGTGTGTGTGTGTGTGTGTGTGTGTGTGTGTGTGTGTGTGTGTGTGTG
>JBBMFX010000021.1:9747135-9787701 GCA_037832545.1 Rhabdalestes septentrionalis
TTGAAATAACAGCATTTTAAGAAAGAGGGAAACGGGGGTTTGTGCCCATTAATGAGTTTTAATGTATTTCATAGGCAAAATATATTGTCAGAGTTGTCATATTTTTTAAAAGCTTAAAAAGGTTCGGGGCTTTTGAAGTGAGATTCGGGGCTCCAGTCCCCAAAGCCACCCCCACGCTCCGCCACAGTCCTGTTTAGGTGTTTATATTAATTATTCTTTAAAGTGAGTCAGTTTCCCATTAATTTATCCAGTTTATCTAATATGACCTAGTTATCTTAGTTATATCGACATTGATCATGAATATTAATGCTGTTAACAAAAGTGTTACCTGTTATTTTAATTTTTGGTGTGTAAATCTCAACAGCGTTGCAAAGAAAGCATAAGCAATTATCATTTGATAGCCTTCCTATTTGTGACGACCACCTCGTTCTCGCCCCGCAGATCCCGTTCCCCATCACCAGAGTATTAGTTTCCCTTTGGTTTTACGTTCTGTTTCCCCGTGCTCCTTGTCCGTCCCTATACTTTAGTCCACCATACCCTAGTTCCCTAAACCCTACCTAGTGTGTCTACTACATTTGTATCGCGTCCCTTAGATTAGTTTCACCTGTCCCTCGTTTCCCCTCAGTCCACCTGCGTCTCACCTGCGTCTCCTATTTAAACCCCAGCCGATCCCCTAATCTTTGTCTCTGTATTAGTTCACCTTCATGTCTGGTTTTCTGATTGATTCTCTGTCTAACCCTTGTTTTGTATGTTTGTTTTGCAGGCCCTCCGATTCTCTCAGCCAACTTTCTGGTTTCCCAGACTGTCTCGAGCCCTGTCGCTGTTCCCAATCCTTTTGTTTCTTTGTTCGTTTGAGGAGCACGGGTCTGGAGTTCTTGCTTGTTCTAGTTTTGATTTCTGTTTGTGTTTTGTTTGAGTTCGGAGTCGGGGTTATTTTTTTCTGTTAGTGTTTGTGTATGTTTTGTGGCTTTTGCATTAAATCCTATTACTGTGCGAGTCCTCCCCTTTCCCTTCCTCAGCAGACTGAACTGTGACATTATTTTTTATTTTTGGTGTGTGAATCCAAATAATGTTACAATGAGCAAACAAATCATTCAAATAAATATGCTTTAATCACCTTACTTAAGTATTTGATAACAGCTTACATTCCTAGTGTTAGATTTACGTAAACTGCCCCCATATAGCACAGTGTAAGTAATGTGACATTTTCCCCTGTGTTTATTTAACCAATGTAGCCATTTTACCAAGTGAAGCAGTGTGTGAAGCTAGTAACTTGCTCAAGAGAACCTCAATGGTCCACTAGCACTTCTGGCATTCAAACCCAGGACCTTCTGAGCGCAGAAGCAACTCTAACTGCTAGCTGTTAGTTTTAAATTCAGCTGTGTCAGACCCTGATCTCTGATCAGCACCCAAATCTGCAGGTTCTAGCATTGAATCCTCTGCTAAATGACCAAAGGTAACAAATACTTGCAGGTAGAGTGCCTTGTTAGAATATTTAATGGGTCACACTCACGGCAGAAGGTGGGACTCCATGACTGAAATAACTAATTGTACCTCGTCTCCACGTGGGTGCAGGCTGCTGAGATGCATTTTGAGTCAAAGTCAAGTCAAAGGGAAATTTTTCGTCTTAGCTATATACACGACACACACTAAACTATTAATATAAACAAGACAAACTTTACACTAGAGTTAAAAATGTGCAATTTGTTACAAAATAATGAAAGATTAAAAAAATGGTGCAAATGCTGCTTCAATTGTCAGGTTGAAACAACAATCCTGAACTAAAATATTCATTTTGCCAGGTGGCTCAAAATAAATAAAAATTCCATCAATCCATTAAAAATATAGAAGCTGAGAGTGACATAAGAATTATTGTAGTTCATATTTAAATATTTGATTTGCTTTAAACAAATGTTGCCCTGTTTTTGTGGCAGTATGGTAAAGAGTGCTCTGTGGGGGTGGCATTTTCACCAAAAAAATATTATTTCCTCTCAAAATCAAATATACTGCACTCTCCACTACCCTAACAGCTCAAAAAACCTTCTGCAGCTTCATATAAATGCATAGATTGTATCCAGTATCAATGAATTACATCAGCTTCTCCTAAAATGTTTCCCAGAAATGCAGTGATCCAGATAAAGTTTTAGAATTAATTAGACGATTGGCATTCAGTAAATGTGTTGAAATTAGATTTGGCTCCATGAGGTCATCAGCAGAAAAATGGGGGAGGGGTCATCTTACCCTAGATTACTTTTTATCATCAAAACCTACTTTCCTTGTATGTGGTCATGTGTCCAGGATCAGAATCAGAAAATTGAATGATCCTGGAGGAAACTGGGACAGGAACAATATAAAATATGAGCTTGTGAGAAATCAATTAAAAATCTGCAACAAAAAAAATCCACATGAACACCTTATGTTATACACACCGTATTAGTGTATGTCTATTATAGATAAGTAATTTTGGTTGTTAAGACTCTGTAACTGTATTTAATAGAGATCAGTCATATTGACATGAGTAGTGGTATTCACATGGTAGGACCATTGCACATTATAGTAATATGATACTACACACAGTGAAATGATTCAGCATCCATTTAGAAAACTGCTCATGGTAAGAACACATAATAACATAATGACAATATTCTAGCACCCGGTAAGATCACACGGCACAAAGTAGACTATTGCACATCACAGTAAGACGATAATGCACATAATTATACACAGTAATTTAAACTGCACAACAAGGTAGAATCTGAAAAACAGATAAATATGGGAGGATCTGTGATATAAACTGATCTGAGCCCAGGGGCATAGCACATCTTTAAACTACGATAAAAAACTGGTTAGGGGGGGGGCCCAGTGAATTTTTGCTTGGGGCCCCAACAGACCCTAGGATCACCCCCCGCACACACACACACACTTTTGTCAGATTTTATTGTATTAAATCGATTAAATTGTATTAATAACTTGGCATCTCTATCTCAGAACACCCCCACTTTTGGAAAGCTTGATACGCCCCTGTCTGAGCCCCTCCAACCTTGATCTGAAGACTGATCTTCCAGCAGTGACTCTGTTAAACCTTTTAAGTTTAAAAATGACGCCACCTCGGTTGACCACATGTCTAACGACAACTATGTCTCAAACTGAAAGAAAAATAAGGTGTTCGGTGCTACTGGGTGTAATCAATTACCACATCCTCCTCATTTGTCTGGTTTGGCTCTGAATCTTCCCACACTGAGAGCAACAATCATGAGTCATGCGAAGTGCACAGAGCGGATACCAGCCACCTGCCACCAAGTTAAAATGATTAAGAGGTTGGGTATAGTTTTGACTCAAATGGTAAGTCACTTTGTATAAAAGCATGCATGTAATGTAATTTAACAACTGGCCTCCTGGATTTGACATGAGGCCCTGATGTGAGATCTAAGAGAAGAGACAATATTTGTTTGATTTGTGAACACACCAGAGCACACAGCACAAAATTCTTCCTCTGTTTTTATCCCGTTTAACCCATTCACCAAGTGGGCAGCCAGGAACCCAGTGCCTATGAAGCAGTGTGTGGGGACAGTATATAGCTCAAGGCTTCCTCAGTGGTGCCACTAGCGGTCCTGGGATTCAAACCCCTGACCTTCTGACCACAGGGGCTATCTCTCTAACCATTAGGCCACCAGTAAGATCTACTACTGCAGCCACACCTGGTCAACACTGTGTTGGTCATGCTGCTTAAACAGCTCTCACCAAAGTCAAAGTGAAGTATGTTAACCTCTCAGCGATGTACACATACACTGTGAGATGAGATGGATTAGTGCCATACTTTAAGGAGCACAAAAAACTAAAACTAAACTATAAATATAAACTCTAAACTAGAGGTAAAAACGTGCAAACTGCCATGAATTGTGCCAATGTTGCCACAGCAATTGGGTGGAAAATCACAACATTAGAATATAATTGTGTGCTTTGTATGTACAAAAGTGGCTAATATAATTAAATAAAGTCTGAGGGAGTGAAAACAAGAATGAGTGTAATAGGAATTGGTTTTGCATGTAGCTACGTGTGCTTTGTAATTTAAGTGATAAAGTGTAAACATGGAAAGTTGAGTCGGTTGACAGGTCAGGTTTGTGTTCGGGGAATGGGGGTCAAGCTTTGTGTTGAACTGTCTAATAGCTTGTGGTTTAAATGGCACTCGCACAGACTGGCTGATCCGGCTGCGATGCTGCAATTCTGTTTGCGAGTTGGGAGCAGAGTGAAAAATTCAGTTGAGGAGTGTGTGGAGTCACAAAGCAGGAAGCCTTTCTGATGCGCCGCCTGTGGCTGTGATGTGATGTCTGGAACCAAAATGTTAGCAGTAGATCCTTTTAATCCTGTTCCTTGTAAGGTGGTGCCTCCACAGATTGGACTAGTTTACCAAGCATGTACCACAAAAACTCAATCAGATTGAAATCAGGATCATTTGGAGGCCAAGTCAACACCTTGAACTCTTTGTCAGGTTCTTCCAATTCTTCCTGAACCTTTTTTCTGATTGTCAGTACTCATTACCCAGCTGATGGAGGCACTGACATTAGAAAAGACTGTTACTGTGAAGGCCCGGATCGTCACACTGTCTCCATTGGCTCACCTCCTTCCCATAGTGCATTCTGGTACCATTGTTTTTGTTGGATTCATTCAGATTTATGTTCCATTTTATTTTTGTCTCTGTTTCTGGATGTTTGTGCAGTAATAGCATAAAGCAATTTCCTCCAGGGTCAGTTTTCTGTTACTCATTCTGTTTCAGATTCTACTCTCCAAGTGAGCTCTACACACTATTACATACACACACCCACACGCACCCATACACACACACCCGACCACCCACATGATGGGATTTATCAGACCAGGCCAGTCACATCCTTCCACGGCTCCACTGAATAAGTGTTACTTGGTCCATAACAGTATTTAGGTGGTTCATGTCAAATTAACATAAGCATGAATGCAGGACCCAGAATTTCCCAGCAGATCATTGACCAGAGCATCACACTGCCTCGCCTTCATCCGTAATACATCTTCAGCTGGTAAGCTACACAGCTTCTGATGGTCACATGTCCACGCTGTGTGTTTTCTGGGGTGCACAGTGGTCAACATGGGGTCTCTGACTGGCCTGCATTTCCAAACACAACAGGCTGTGAAACATTGTGTGTTCTGACATGTTTCTATCAGAACCAGCACTTTATGGTCCAGAAGCTCTTCTGTGGGTTCAGACCAGATGCGCTAGACTTCAGTCCACACACCAATGAACCTTGTGCCTCATGATCCTGTTACTGGTTCACTCACTGTTCTCCCTTGAGCCTCCTTTGGTAGGTACATACCACTGCATACCAGGAACACCACACAGTATTTTTCTGCTGGTCTGGAGATGCTCTGATACCCTCACTTGGACACCACTGCCTAGTCCTTGTCAAACAAGTTCAGATCCATAAACTTCAAGAACTGTCTTCACGTGCTGCATAATAAATCCCAGTTCTTGACAGTTTGACAGGTGGTACTGTAATGAGATCATTAGTGTCATTATCTTACTCACTTCACCTGTCATTGGTTTTAATGTTGTGGCTGATCACAGTGTGTATACAATAGGGCTGCCACGATTGTTCGACTAGTCACGATTACATAGACTATAAAAATCGTTGGTGATTAATTCAACAGTCAACGCAGCGTTTATTTTTTTTACGCTTTGTAAGTCTCTGGTATCTTGGCTACCTGGAAACAAAACTCAAAAGTTTGTGAGCATTTTAAGAAAATTAAAAAATTACAACATACAATGAAAAAATGGAACTTGCATTCCACGGCAGCATCTGAAATGAAGCACGTTGTGGCTAATTCAGTTTCTGATGGCGAAGTGGGATGCTTGTCTCTGTAAGCTAATTGGCTAGTTAGCTGCTAACATTAGCATTAAGAGTGAGCTTCTTATATTGATTGCTGTAAATGTTAACATTAATGATGTTGATTTCATTCACCTTAAAATACATGTTATGTGTTTGCTGTAATGTTATAACAGGGATGTCGTGTTTTAATAGGAAACATAGAGCAGAGCTCCAGGACACCTGGAAAAGCTAAATTTCCTGGCTATGAACAAGAATCTTGTGTATGTTTGGGACTATATACCATCAGAATGTAATCATGATTCGATTTTTCGACTAATCGCAAAATTAATCAGTGATTAGTCAACTATCAAAATAACCTCTGGCAGTCCTAATACACATCTACCCAGAGTGTGAATTAACCATCCATAATTGGGGTATACTGCCTTCATAACACTGTTAAGAACCCCTCAAAACTGCTATTTTTGTCTCTCTGGGGGGGTTTGGGACCTGATCTTGGGGTATAGTTCCTTCTAGTACCCCCCTGTAATTTACACCATCTACCAATACTGTAAATTTGTAAAAGCAGAAGAAGAAAGTTGATGGCAATCCTCTGAGAGGGATTATCCTCAGAGATCCTTTTGTCCCTGTTATGACTCACATAACATGGGTTGAATTTCACAGTTATTGTTTTAAGATTTCCATTTTGCATTTGTTAATTCTTTAGCCTTGCATCCATACAGTCCCTCATCAGTCGCATGCATAAACTCCATTTTGCCGGACTACATGAAATGACAGCACACGTTCACATTGATTTGCGGTCTGCATTTGACACAAGCACGTATTTTTATTTGCATTGTTCTCTAAGTACAAACAAAAAAAATCATTTGCATCATTTGGTTTTAAAAATAAACTCAAAAGCAAACATCGATGTAATTCTCATTTAAATAAGTCTAATGGTTAGTCTAGGTGTGGCTGCGCAAAATTATGGCTTATGTGTATGATAGCGAGTCAGCAGTCTATTATTTACACGATTCACAGACAGTCAGTGGACTATCAGTAAACTGCACACTCCCTTCTCATAAGTTCCTTAGAAAAACAACCACCAGTACTCCTGACCGTCGCGAAACTAGCATATATTCATAAGCCCTGTAAGCAATTACAACAGTGAGTGCTGCCGTTACGCAAGCTATGACTCTAAAAACAGGAGAAACAGCACTTAAATCATGCATGCACTCATCAGTTCAACAGTATAGGAATAAAAACCACATTCAGTAACAAAACCAAAAAAAAAATCCAGAGCTGAACTAAAGGAGTGTTTCATTACAATCATGACATACTGACATACAACACAGGCAATGTCACTGACTGCTCCGATAAGGATTTTATAATCAGGATTTTATGTATCAGGAGTGTGCGTGAGTGTGCACACACTGTCATTCATCTGGTTAGGTATTCATCACTTTTTTTGGTAAATGTTCAGCTTGTTTATGGTCTAACGTCCTTTTGTTGTGCAGTAACACCAAAGTTTCTCAACCCCAGAATGCGGGAAACGGCCTGTTTTTGCATCTAACCAAGAGCTGTGTACCAAGACTGCAGAACCAGAATGAAAAACTGGAGCCACTCACTTGGATCTCGCCCATGTAAAAGGCCTCAGAAGACACAGGCAGTTTTGCATGGGAGACCAAGTGCTGATTGGATGAAAAACCTGGCCCTTTGATGCACCCCATAGAGACTGAAGATGAGAAAGACTGCACCAAGAACCTCAACGAGAGAGTGAGAGAGAGAGAGAGATGGAGCGGTGAGGGGGATAAAAGTCTGAGCTTCTTTGATTAGGGGAAGAGACTGAATTTCTGCCTATTTATCTAGGAAATGAAATCCTCATCTGTTACATGAATGACCTGGTTTCATGTTTTTTGTCTAAGCACCCTTTAGGAATTTTTTTTCTCTTCTCTAATCACAGACATTATGAAATTCATATTTTCGAGAGTAGGCCAGGAGCCCGTTCTGTAAAGCGTGTTGTTCAGTTTTCAACAAAATGAGTGACACCGTGGAGGGAGGGAGGAAAGGGGGGGGATGCGTCAGTCTGTGAGTCGAACGTTGCACATGCTTTTGACATGCAGGTGGCCGACTGTCAAAGAGGTCACAACTGTTGAGGGTATATAAATGGTACATAGTACAAAAACAAAGAACCGCACACTTACACTTAAAAGAAGTTCGTATTTCGTAAAGTGTCACGCACAGTACTGTCATTAGGAACAGCATTTCAAGTATTAACACTATTGACAATGCACTAAATGGAATTTTGCTCTTAGCTAGTGTTTGCATGCTTTCTTGTATACTGCTGTCATTTAATTAAATAGACACAGGGAAGGTTGCACCAATAGGGATTTAGCTTAATGAAAGTCTGTCAATTGCACCAAAACAATCATATATATATATATGATGTGTGAATGTGTGAATGAGTTGCATCTCAATTGTACAGCTACATCTAGCGATAATGCTTTTATAAGACATATACATGTTTGTGTGTCATAAAAGCAAAATCATTAGATGTAACTGTACGATTGAGATGCATATCGTTCATACATAGTTTGAAGGTTCAGTATTGCTGTTCGGGACCCTGTACAGGACATCATGAATTTGTACCACTATCAGACGCGTTAGAAAAGATGGGCACAAGAATAGAGTCACATGACAAAACTATGTTCGCTCAACAAAAACAAAGAATTATTTAGTTCTTCAGAGAAACCCAGTAAAAAACGTGGCCTTTAAAATGATTTTAAAAACAGCTTTAGTATCGAGTATGCTTTAGTAATGTATTTACTGAATGCTAAACAAAACAAATCTTATTTAAAGGCAGTAGTTACTATCTTACACATCTAACTGCAACAAGCAAGTTTCAAAATGGAACTTCTTTAACCAGAAGTTTAATAAAATAAGGATTATATTCAGTTTGCAGCTTAAAGAAAATATTAGTATGTTTTCATGTGAGGACTTATTCTCAAAAATAAACATCTGATTTAGAAACAGCGATGTTTCAGCATCAGTCTTACTATCGTTGCCATTATAACTACTAATAAGATCTTTATCATCTATACATGTTTAATTAAAAATGTGTTTGAAGGGAAGGGATGAACCTAAAATAACTCTAAAAAAGAGGTCAGTAAGAGCAGTTCTGTTTCTTCTAACTGTTTCCTCCAATAATTTTAGGCTTTCAAATAACTATGAAGGATTAATTTAAAATATACAATTTACAAATTGTTTCTTGAATATGACAAAAACTTTAAATATACACAATATACACAATTTTGAATGTGAGAGTAAATTTCTGTTGGCTTGGCATTAAATGTATGACACACGTGACTGGTGTGTGTTTATGCCTATAAAACTGATCCCAGATCAGCATTTGAATTCAATTGCCAACATGTTTTAAATGGCTTCCTTGAACAAAGCCCATCTGTGAATCACTTGAAGTAAAAAATGTGTAAATGTTTAACATCTTATAGACTGAGAAAACATTCACGGGTGCAGTCTTAGGCTAATTTTTACTTCTAAAAAATGTATTGATAATGATGACCTAACTCTAATATTGATGGGGAGAAGACAACATGTAGAATTTGGTTGAAAACCAGGAGTCCAGACATTTATGACGGAGCTTAACAATGCTGTTCCAGAATTAAAGGTTGTTTATGTTGTATATAGGGGCGTATATGTTTTGGTTGCTGCTTGATTTTGTATAGCATTCATTTTGGAATTGTGTTTAAGTAAATATTGTACCAACTGACAGGCGTGCTTGGCCCAATAAAATGACAAAAAATTTGTGCCAATAAAATTAGGTAAAATTTCGGCCAATAAAATTACATAAAATTTGGGCCAATAAAATTACCAAATTTGGGCCACAAAATTGTAAAAAAGCAGGAGAACCCAGCATTGACTGTCAATGTAATTGCACTGAACAGCACCTGCAATAGCCAGAGACTTGACATCTATGTACTGGTCAAGAAAGATACACTGTTGTTTAACAAATATTTACAACTCTATCAGAATTCTGTAGGTCAAGGTTTAACACAGTTAACATAACTTATTTTAATCCTTGTTGGTGCAACCCACCCTTCAAACAAACATAATGCAAGTCATATATATATATATATATGTACACGATACGTACAAAATAGGTAAATGTGTTAACTCTAAAAGTGTCCTGATACCTAGAACGATTAGTTTGCGAAACAGAAACCTTGGAGAAAGAGTAATAATAGGCAGATTGTTTTGTCTCCTTTTTTCTGAGAAATAAGGTAATACATACAGCACTTCATTAAGTCAATAATATTCACTATGCTGACCTTTACAAAAAAAAGACTGAAAGAACAAAGAAACAAATAATTGCTAGATCAAACAAACTCTGGCAACGTAATCCAATCTGAGCATTAATAAGTGAGTGTGTATAGTATGTATTCTGTGTGTGTGTGTGTGTGTGTGTGTGTGTGTGTGTGTGTGTGTGTGTGTGTGTGTGTGCGTGCATGTGTTTGGTTCCCTTTTTTGTTTTTTTTTATTAGAAACTCCAGTGCCGTGTGCTGTTCTGTCACTAAAAGCCATCTGAGTCCAGAGAGGTTCCAGGTTCCAGAAGGTCAGGAGATCCTCTCATGTCTCTTCATAAAGATGCAGAAGCTCAAGAGTGGCATCAAATGTTCAGTAAAAAGCGGAAAGCCCCCCCACACTCCTATTTCCAATCTTCCCCACTGTTGTCTGTAAGAAACGGACATGGCCCTCTCGCACTCTCTCTCTGCCTCACACCACAGTGCTGACAGACGGGTCGGACAGGTTGAGCTGGCCCGTGATATCTGTGGGTGGGTACTGCTGCAGAGACAGAAGAGAGAGAGAGAGGGAGGGAGAGGGAGAGAGAGAGATACAGAGAGACAGAGCGAGAGAGATGCAGAGACAAGCAGAAAACACACAGGATACCATCCATTAGTACAACTATTACACTTTTTCTCCGAACGCGGTGAGGACGTGCCTTCATGTGACCTCCAAAGGCAGTTTGCTAGCAGGTCCGCCATTGAACCATCTCTTATCCAATCAATCATTCTGTAACAATCTAGGTCAGTCTGTCAACCTTCTTAGAGATATTCATCAATTCAGTGGCATTTTCCACTTTTTTTTTTTTTGTGTGTTGCTTTGTAATTTTTCAAGCAACTGATGTTTCATGGAGTTAGGGGGCGCAGGGCACAAACTCATGCGAGATCAAATGTGACATTAATATGTTTAATGTGTCATGTATATAACATATTTTTGGATTATGTTCACTTCATGGATAAAATTATTGGGATGCCTGACCATTACACCAACAAAGAATTAGTGGTCATTCATTCTGTATATCAGAGGGCCCTGACCACCAGGCTGAGGTCTTTTATTTTGAAATAATGCCATCACATGATACGGTACATAAGACATTTAGGCCACAAGCTAGCAAAAATTTGTAAAAAAGGTTGGGGAAGTATTTATGAGGTCAGACACTGATGTTGGAGGAGAAGTTCTGGATCACAATCTCCATTCCAGTTCATCCCAATGGATGGGGTTGAGGTCAGGACTAAGTGTGGACCAGTCAAGTTCTTCCACACTGAGCTCATCCAGCACGTCTTTATGGAGCTGCTCTGTGTACTGGAACACAGTCCTGCTGGAACAGAAAACGTTCTTCCACAAACTGGGTCCACATAGTTGGAACTATGGTGTTGTACAAAATGTCTTGTTGTACTGTAGAATTAAGATTGTCCTTCACTGAAAGTAAAGGATCTATCACAAACACTGAAAAACAGGCATGTCCCAATACTTTTGTCCATATAATGTACATTTATTTCCATTTCAACCTTATCTGTGAATGTATAATTGTAGAATATGCACACAATTACACACACACACACACACACACACACACACACACACACACACACACACACACACACACATATATATATATGTTTTGTGTGTGTGTGTGTGTACGGAATATGTATAAATATAATATGAACATAATTGTCAAAAACACACAGAACTATGTAAATTATATTTGTTGTACACTCTCTTCAAAATAGCTTAATCTCTATAAACTCCCTTAAGAAAAAACACACATTAAATACATTTATATTATGACTAATTACATTATCAATATAGTCAACAGTATTGTGCAGTATAGTTATAAAAAGTAAACTGATAATGTAAATATAGATAATTTCATAAATATCTATATATTGAAAACATGTATTAAAAATAAATAAATACATGTTTACAATAAACATGTTATTTATGTATGTCCTTAATTTAGCTTTAATTTTCATGTAAAAAAAAAAAAGCTGTTTAGCTTATGAATGTGTTTTATACACCTATGTAAAATAAGCCCGTTCTAACAACCTATTGAAATAATAAGGTCCTTGTGTTAATTTACTAGACACTTTAACATCACCTTAAGTTTAACTGCGGCATTTTCACTCCTAACTCAACAAGGATGTGTTGGAGATGAAACTGAGGTTTTTCTGTACATATTAAGTATATGATTATATTATATTATGTATAATATTATAATAGTATGTATAATATAATGAAATATGATCATGTATTATGAAGAAAAATGTCTCCAAATCTCCAAATCATCTTAAAACGATTTTGTAAAAACCAAAAGACATTGGGTTGTGCCCTGCTATCCCCTAATAGACAATTTTGGCTTGAAAAAATCTGAAGTAAATTTGTCTTTTCTGCCTGAGGAGGCATTTGGACCAACATAGAAGAGGAAACTGGGTCTCCAGTGTCTGTTGTGTCTTCTTTTTCTTCTTCTTATTCTTCTTAATAATAATAATAATAATCAGCATCATCTTCATCATCATAATCATACTAATTCCCGCACAAAATGTGCAAACCTTCATTTAATTGCTTTGTCTCTCCTACACAGATATCCTGCATGGTCATAGTAATGGATGCACCATGCAGTTTGGATGTGTCTTAATCTTACATGACTGAAACTGGAGCCCCATTTCCTCTTATCTAGAGCCTTTTCTAGAGCAAGTGCGCAGGGAAGGTGCCCATTTCTGTGGATATCTGCAGTGATGGGCCAGCAAGACATCCACCTCAGTGCAGATGCCCAGCGAGTGCGTCGTGTGCCACAGGGAATATTTTTCCTGCTTGTTTTGGACACGGTAAGCTATATAATGACGGCTGCCATGTTGCAATAGTCAGGACAGGTATGGCATTTTAGACTAGATTTGCAACACTGATGACTTACTGCGATTAAAGTCCTTGTCATTGCAAAATGGGGCACGGCTGAAGCATGTACTTGCCCTTTTTTTCCTGAGAAGCTGGAGAAGAACCACTACATGAGAACTGTAAGGTCAATCAAAACGGACGGTGTCCCCAATCAGCTCTGATTGATTTGGCTACAGATTCGTAGTTGAAAAGCCTAAACTGCATGTTTTGTGGAGATTGAAAATCTCAGTCTATTTGCATGCAACTGGACACCATATCCGTTATATTAAGTTGAAGTAAGAAATTAAGTAAGAAATTTCCACCGAAAGGTATTTCTACTGAGTAGAAGCGGTAGGCATGTTGCAGAAATGTGTCGCTGACCCTGAAACACGCGTCCTCGTTCATAGCTCAGCTCGCGCTGCACTATGGGCGTGGAGCTGTGGCAGGGTTCGCCTTATCGCTACGTGAAAATTTTGAAGCAGCGCTGCAACTTAAGAGCTTATGATCATCGTAATATTGCTGAATGACGCAATGTCCAGCAATATCTCGGATGACGTCGTAGGGAGGCGTCTCTTTTTCACAGCGCCGCACTGCATCATGGGAGTGCCTCTGCGTGGCACCCCTATGAGTACATGTGCCCGATAGGTTCTCTGAGGAGGCCTGCTGTTGGCACGTCGAATCAAGCCCACAGCGCCCCCTGCTGAGAGACAGTAATCAACAAGAGAGGACAGAAACAAAAGGAAAAAGTACCACTACTTCTACCACCATCACATTCACGAAAAAAAAACAAAAAAAGAACAGGTGCAGCTACTTCTACATCTACTTCACTACTAACAACTACGACACAGTGTGTGTTTCGTGGGACAGGTAAGTGGCATGCTTTCAGAGGAAGAGAGGAGCTGTGTGGCATGTATGTAGGGGACATCGACACTCATAAATCCATATATATCCATTTATATAGAAAGGAAAACACTGATATTAAAAAATAAACTGATGATCAACAGCTGTGGATGGTTTCGTTTTCTTCCTTTTCTCCTGTTTGGATGCGTCCTTTCGCCTTTTTATGGCGAGTCACTTTCACCCCTCCCATCCCATCTCTCCCGAGATTAACACACACATACACACACACACACACACACACACACACACATACACACTCGGGCATTCGCACTACTACAACCTTTCGTCTGTGCCTTGGATTATAACAAAAACTATTATTAGCAGACTTACTTACTTAAGGACAAAAATGTATATATTTATATGTTTATATATACAGATAGATGCAAAAGTTTCAACACCACCAGTAAAATGACACTTTTTGTGACAATAAATGCACATCCTCTACAGGGGACAAGCTTAAATGTGGCACTTCAAGGAAAAATTACTGCATATTATCTATTTATTTGTTGAATTTAACATATTAGAAAGAAAAAAACTACTCAGCTCAGCAAATAAACGGTAATTCTGGTGCTTTAACATGCGCAGAAGTGTGTTCTCTGGAAAGGATTGGTACTTATTTTCAAATCAAAAAGGGTTTTTTTTTTCATCAAAACTTTTGCACCAAACTGCACAAAACAGTTACACATAACAGTTATATATAAAAGTAGACAGGGATGGCAAACTCTTCCAAGAAATTTCCTGAAGCTTTAAGGTAAAAAAAAAGAAGAAAATTCTAGGAAGTAAAAGCAGTGCCTAAATTTAGATCAGAACCTTAAACAAGGCGTAGTTACAAAACAAAGTGCATAATATAAACTCCAAAAACTGCTGTTTTGTAAATAAAACCCCCCCAAATATTTTTTTACGGTTCTTCAAACTTGGATGTTCTTCCTGGAAAATGCAAAAAAAAAAAAAAAAAAAAAAAAAAAACAAACAAAAAAACTGTTTTGTTCCCCCTCCATTTTTTTTTTAGAAGGACATCTGATATCCTGCTCAGGTCTCACTAAGAACCTTTTAGTGTACGACTGTTTGGACCCAGAGAGTGACGAACAGGAGACAAAGAGACACGACTGGAGGAGAAAATAACCATGGAAACTCCAATCTGTGCTGTTAGTAAATTAACAGATGAGTGGATCTCGTCAAAGGAAAAGAAAGATAAAGAATGGTAATGGGAAAAAAAAAGGAATATGACAAAAGACCCCGAACCTTCGCTGAGTCCGAGGCCAGGGCCAGGCTGCGGACAAAATGGGAAATTTATTCTCCTGCGTTAAAACAAGCCAAGGTGGAAAAAAAAAATCTCCATCTTTACAGCATTTTATATATATATATATTACATTCTTATCAAGGCCTGCTATACAGATGATGTCTAGATGCTCTAGAGGAACATAAATATGGAAACAACAATGACAAAAAAAAACATCTGTTGCATGAAACCTGTAAGAGAGGGTGTGCCGGTTAACGTAACGCAAACATAAATCAATCGATTTGAGAAAAAAAAAGTTAGTTGCCATGGTAACAGGCTCATCAGATGCCACAACACACTTAAGCATGCCTTCGGGGGGGGACGAAATAATGCAGGAACAAATAGGTCAAAGAAGCTCATGTTCACTCACACTAGATCAGGCAAGAAAGACAAACTAACACACACACACACACACACACATACACACACACACACACACACACACACACACACACACACATAACCACAACCCATCGATAAAAAATAAACTGCACTGACATCACACTACATCCAAGACTAGCAACATGGGAGAGAAGCAGCCCAAAAAAATCAGGCGCCTTGCGTTGCCCCCCTCCTCTTTTGGATCACACCCTTTCTACACCGCATCTCGAACCACGATGCATCGCCCACCGTCCCTCCCATTTATCTGTGTTGTGTGTGGCCTGTGGTGGTCCTAAATCCTTCCTGTTGTCCTTGTAGGGGCAAATTCTAGCAGATGGGGTCAGGATGGTGACCGAATGGCTGACTGACAGACACGTGGCCACGGCCAAGGCGCCATGGGTAGGAATGGAAGGAGTAACCCGAGTGGGATGGAACTTTCTCAGATAGGACATGAGATGGCATTTAAGACAGAGGAAAATAGAGGGGAAAGAGAGAATAGGACGAAGAGAAACAGACAGGGAGAGAAAAAGAGAGAGAGAGAGAGAGAGAGAGGGAAATAGAGAGAGAGCAAGAAAGAAAGAGTGATAGACTTAGAGAAGGAGGAGATGCCATTCCTTAATCTTCCTTACCGTGTCTTTGGAGGACCTACGTCTCTTGATGCTGGAGGCCAGGGTGGTACTGATGGACCTAAAAGAGGGTTTCTTTTTGGGGTCGGACTCTGCTCTACCACTTTTCCTATCCTAAAATAAATATACGTAGAATAATTATTCATGTCCTCTGGCCGAAACCGTTTCAGCCTGCCATAACCCACCCTCCCACGAAAGAGACTTATCTTAACCCAGACTATGCACTCTATGCACTATGGTACTGTATAGATGTTGGGGGAGAAGAGTTGAAGGCTATATGGATAGTCAAGCATTCATTAGGTGCGATGGTACCACCTAGAAATGTTCCTGTTCCAGTGATATCCATGGGGAATATGATAGAGAGGAGTTATTAGGAGTATTTTCTTGGACCCTTTCTGAGTATTGACCCACCCACCAGCCCCTTCCTTCGCTCCCAAGGATTCTTTGCATGTGTATCATCATTGACTTCTCTGTATTTGTACCACTTGCCCGTGATATAATCTACCCACCATCTGCAGTGTAAGTACAAAGTCATATGACTCCTTTGTCCCATCCCACTCTCCATCCATCAAAGACCCCCACCCCGTCTACTCTCTGGCCTCTACATTATGCCACGAGGGTTACAGCACAAGACTGAGTGTGTTTGTGTGAGAAAAGCTCATATTAAGGTATTCTTACATCCTGAGTCTCTACAGAGGAAGAGGGCTGCATAGGGGAGGAGAAAAGAAAAATAAATGAATATTTATCCACTTGCTTTAAAGATCGTTAAAGACTTTAAGATCCATAAGCAAAAGCAGAGGGAGCGAAAAATGAGCTTGCTGAGAAAATAATGACACTGATTAAGCCAAGCAAATCTCAAATATCACATACAGAACAACACTAGTAAAGGGGCAAATAGAACAACCAATAAAATGCCAAAACAGAGCAGAGGATAGTAACAGAAGGCTGAGAACATGGTTAATTATATATAAAAAACACTTTGAAACGTTATACTGTATTTCAGGTATAACGGGAAATTCACCCCACACACATGGGGAAGGGTTCCTAAATGTGGTGTGAATTTCTTCTTGGGGTTACATGCAGAAGGTGTGTGGCAGCGAACAAGAGGAAGCATAATCAGCTGACCTATAACAGCACTGAACTTTAGGAAAAATGTGTTGACGTGGTCTGGGGGTCCTTATTTGGCCCTGAATCTTACCTGGCCCTTTATTTCACCAATTCCAAAAAAAGTTGATCATTTTTGGTCATCGTCTTGGACTCAAATGCACTGAATGGTGATTTTCCAAGACTATCTAAGCACAAATTTATTCTCAATCAATCCCTGTAAGCATCAAGTGAATGGAACTGGAATGAGTTAGCATTGAATGAGCAAGAGGTCAGTGATGGTAACTACACACACACACACACACATCACTGTAATTATGCTCATTCAAGTGAAACAGATTGGAAAAAAAATTTACATATGGAAAAGGAAAACAAAGATATATATAATTTGTAGCTACAATGGCCAAAATGGAAAAAGGGGAACAAGGATATAGGTTTGCTAGATTGCATCTTGGATGAGACAGCTGGTCTCAGCGATTTTCATTCATTCTTGGTGTATTTGGACTATTGTGCACCTATGAATAAAGAAGCATGGAGTCGTAGGTGTACATTGACATGCGTGGACCCACGGAGAGCAGTGCCACACTGAGACATGTGCGACGGGCTGCAAGCTCAACACTGCACATCGCTGGGTGAGTACGAGTGCACAGTTCATCTCATTTTCTAACATTACTGTTTTTCGTCCCTTTTGTTGTCTTTGTTTCCCCCCAGGCGGTGCACTTGAGAATAACTTCTGCTCCATGAAACAGCCATCAAGAGACTCCGCAGCCATGTGCGATACTGGCTGCACATCTCGGTTTTTTTAAGCCAAAGGAGCTTCGTTCTGGCTGTCAAAGCTGAAATGTGTACGTTTACATTTAGATGCTTAACAGATGCTTTTCTGCCAGAGCGACTTCCATTCCCTAACTACAGGGGACAGTCTCCCTGGAACAGCTTGGGTTTTAGGGTCCTGCTCTGGAACCCAGTTGTGGTTTTCTAAGGGTAGGATTCGAACCCATGACCTCTTGGTCCAGAGGCAAGTATCCTACCCACCAGACCACCAGTAAGTTATTCGAAAGTGCAACACACCTGTTACACAAATTACCTACGGTGCTGCACACATGTAACTACAAGATGTGGACATTTGCATATGGACATTTATGTGTATACACACACACACACACATACACACATACACACATACATAGGGAACATATACCATGGGAGGCTGACACACAAGCTCTCAAAAAATGCCTGAGAAACATGTGTGAAATCCTGCTAAGAACGGAGTGGGAGTTTTATCCACATTGGGTTTGGAGCCTAATGTATTGCATTATCTATAAACGTATCGATTTTACATTATGAACTTCGTTGGGTAACCACCAGCATTCAGATTTATTGCTCCTTTCTTAGCAGGAGCCAACATGCAGCGGTCTCTTGTGTGAGCCAGCATTCACATTCACGAAAACAGATATGTACACACATGGCAAATTTTGTGGAAAAGTGTGTGTGTGGTGGATGGCAGACTGTCTCAGGACATTGATTTGCCGACACAGACGAGAGACTGTGATCTTACCTTTCTGTGGCACTACTGTCTATTGGACAGCAGCGACACTGACCTTTTTGTCAGTGTGTACAAAGCACCAGCGTGATGCCGGCCCACCTCCGCACAGACATCACAGTCTCACAGTGCCTTGTGCCCACCCTCACCCACCCTCCCAAAACACCACAGTCCTGCTGGGGAGGTGTCCTGGCGCTTCAAAGGCAGAAGCCATGGGGCACAAGGGCAAATCAAGCCTGAGCGAGAACTGGAGGCAAGTAGGGCTGGAGCAAGAGCTGTTTGTGCTCGATTAGCCTGGAGCACGGCCTTGCTATGAAACAGAGCTTCTGAGATCTCGGTCACTGAACTGACACACAGTGAATCGTGTTTGATTTGTGTCTGTCTGTCCCTGCCGTTCTGACGCTAGTGCTGCAGCTCAAGCTCTGGAGCTAACTCAAAGGTTACTAGCACGGCTAAGGACTCCATTTTAAAATTCTGCACATTCGATTATCTTCGGGCTGCCACTCTGTTACTAAAACTCCATTCTAGTTTAGGGTCAGCACAAATACATACTTCTTTCTAGCCATGATTTTTTTTTCAGCTTTACAATTTTGGACAGATGTAGTCAGCAAACTGGCTAATTAAAAACTAAAAAAATAAAAATAAAAATAAAAAAAGCTCAATTTGTGGAGCAAGGATGAGAGCAACGGAATGGAGCAGCTTGGGTTACGTACTAAAGATGGAGTCCCAGCTGTGCCCGCAACTTGACTCCCAGAACTCTCCTTATTGTCCTGTTGGGACAGACAAGAGACAGGGGCCCAGTTGGACTTGACTAGTCTGTCCCAAACCATCCCTGGGGATTACCTTAAAGTCACTTGGTCTAATAGAGAACCGGAAATGAGTAGCAGTACAGCTAAGAGACCATGGGCATCGACCGCCGGGCTCAAAACCAGCAAGGAGATATGCTCAGAATGAAGTAAATACATCCAGGCTCTAAAAATCCCGAGTAGCTCTGTTCTGAAGTCTGTGTGGGGGGAGTGTCATTGTTAGGATTGCCGTTACTCCCATGTGGAGGAGCTTCCTTACCTGCAGGTTCTTCCTCCACACGTTGACGGCCGCAAAGGCTAGCTGCATCTGCTTCCTGCGGGCGTCTTTGTGGCGTTTGTATGCGATCTCGATAAAGATGAGGAAGATGCCTGCTGCAATGCCTCCAGCAACCAGCATGAAGACACCTGACAGAGCGAGAGATGCACGGCATCATGGGTACGGTAAAGAAACTGCAGAAGGTTCTCTGATGGACGCTCGGGTCCAACCCTCAGAGGAGGCTTTTTTGCACCCAGTCGTGTGTGTTAACGTCGGACCGAATCTTTATACCTCTAAGTAACTTGTAAGAAGGAGGAAAAGATCTACTCGAATTTTCAAGGAACGTTTAGGTGGCAAGAATTTACTCTGAGTCATTTGAGACCATTTGTATGGCTATACTCAAACTAAAATAACGGGCAAAAACAAACCTGCAACAATTTGAGATGCAAGGTTTCCTCCCAACACTGATACGCTATGCAAAACTGTGTGAGTTATACAGATGTCAAGCTGAGCTTAGTAACACATATTAGCATGATAAGCGAACAAAATGAAAACAACAACGCAAAAGGTATTGGACAAAAAAAGGCTACAGTACCTTACAACTGCAGTTTTTGTCCAATCTCTTTTAGACTATCTGCACCCGAGAGCGGACCATACCTGCCATGTTCTCAAAGGTGAGTGTGGCTGGGGCATTGCTCCTTGAGTCACACTCCTGGTATCTCACCCAGGTTTTATCCAGGTCCTCCATGAAGCCATTCTCATGGGAACTGCAGGATGTAGGGGGGGAGCGAGAAGTAAAATATTATTATGAAGCATCGGGCAGATGGTACGTTCATCCCATAAGATCGCAGACACAAACACACATACACAGACACATACATACACACACATACACACACACACACACACACACACACACACATAGACCACACATACACACAGACATCAGAGCAGGGGGTGGGGGAAGGGAAATACAGAGAGAGATGAGTAAGAGCAGTGTCTCGGATGATGAGATCTAAGAAAACGGAATATTAAAAAAACAACAAAAAAAAAACCAAAAGATACATAAGCGAAGAGTATTGCTGCTTCGGCTGGGACAGACCTGAGAATAGCCAGGGACACATTCTGTTTCCAGGGGCTGTCCTTGCGCATGCCTATGCCAAAGCCCGAACGGAAAAACAGCTCTCCCGTGGTCACCAGGTCGCACTTCTGCGAGGCTTCAAACTCCAGCACCGCAGAGTCCCAGATGAAAGCATGCAGCTTGCTGTTTGGGGGGGGGTTGAGGGAGCAGGAGGGGAAGGGTGGGGGGGTTACGTTGCAACAGTACAGTGAGTAACAACACACTCATGGCACACCCATTTGTGCGTGTCTTTAAATACTACCATAACTGCATTCCCCCGGTGGAATCCAATGCCGGACAAGCGGACATTTGTCCCCCATTGGATTCCCTAAGAGACTTCCAGACCTAAAAAACTGTGTTTCTGTTCTCAACACTAGATTTTATGTGAGTGAGAGAAACATAAGTAGATTGTGTGATGATAGAAAACACCTGAGACCCAGAGGCAAATAACTCCTTGACTGACCAAGCAGCCAGGCCCGCCGCTTACTTGTCCCGAACGGCCTGGATGGCCTCAGCGGCGCTCTCATAGTTGTGCTTCTCCATGTGCCGATACATGGTGCTCAGCTCAACTTGACGCCGGAAGTAGATGTCCACCGAGCTCTGCTTCACTGTGGCATAGATGAACTTGTCTGATGGGTTTCTCAGCTGCCAAAAAATAAGCAAGGGTTTGCCCAGTTTTGAGCCTTTCATTGAGTTAATGAAGACAAACACACATTGACAAAAGTATTGGGACCTCCAAATTATTGAATTCAGGTGGCCCCTTACTTCCAGTTTGTGGAGAAACCTTTTCTATCCCAGCATGGCTGTGTTCCAGTACACAAAGCAGCTCCATAAATGCATGGCTGGGGGAGTTAGTTGTGGAGGAAACTTGCCTGACCACACATAGCCCTAACAACAGCCCCATCCTTTGGGATGAACTGGAACAGAGATTGTGATCCAGAACATCATTAGTGCCTGACTGCATGAATGCTCCACACAATGAATGGATACACATTTCCAAAAACTCTGAAAGCCTTTCAAGAAGAGTGGAGGTTGTTATAGCTGTAAATGTGGACCAAATCTATATTAAAGTCTATGGAATTGAGTGCAATGCCATTAAAAACCCAGTTTGTATAATGTCCCAATACTTTTGTCCATTATCTCATAGTGCGTGAGATGCATGAAAACAACTGATCAAGGCAGAGATTTTAATGGATCAAATTCACTGGTTTAGGGATTCGCTGTACCAAGGTGTATTCTGCAAGCGAGATGAGGAACATACCCTTGGGTCATTGATGCCGGTGATGCGCTCCTCAGGCCGGTCCAGCACCAAGAAGGCAGCCAGGTTGGCAGTATAGGATGCTACGATGATCATAGCAAAGCCGGCCCACACCATGCCTAGGATTCTCGCTGAGAAGCTGCGCGGGGCACCTATGAACAGGCAGAGCACAAGCAAAAGATTTTAAACAAGAGATACTACTGGACAAAAAGACAAGCTTGCACAATTTTGTCTGATTACTTTTAGTGCAAATACCCAGACAAGGATCTTAAAATTGATTTACAGAGACAAATTCAGGTAGAGTAACTGACACAGCCAGTCAGAAACGTTCTACTTTTGGCCCTGAAAAACATAGAACTGCTTTTGTCGCATTTACTGGGTCGCTGTCTAGCTTCATGTCCATTGAGTTTTTAGGTGTCTGTCTGAAACTGATGAGATTAGATGTTCAACCCTGCTGGCGGTCACATCATGAATACAGACAAGTGAAACAATTCCGCTGACATACACCTGAAGTCATACTGGTGTATTCTTCTCTTTCTTGTAAACTGTGACAAACACATTTCTGCAATCTGGATACCATTCAGTATCAATTTAGCATTTATTGTTATGCCGCTATTTCAATTTTTCTGTGGCCTGCCAAGCCTGTTGATTTTTTTTTTTGTTTTCTTTTCTTTTCCCAAATTCCCCAGGGCACGCTCGCTATTAAACAAACAAGGTAATTTAATGCAGCTAATGTTTTGGCTATATGTCTGATTGATTATTTTGATTGATTTCACAGATTCATAATAACCTGCTTTTCTGGCATTTGGTTCTCATGTGGAGATGCAAGTTTGTGACCCATTTCATACATTAGCACTCCGCCTTCATTTTCATTGCGTTCTTTCAAATGTATTGCTTTGGATTACGCATTAAAAACTGTGTAGCTGCCGGATTGCACGGTAGCTGAGTCCTTTTCAGTTTGAGAAGAAAGCACTATTAGTAGATAGTGCCAGATAATGTTACCTTCTCCAATTCCAGAGTTCAGCAACACTCCCCAGGAGAACCACATAGCTGAAGATAAGGTGAGGGCGTCCTCTTCTTCTTCTTCACTGTTTACTTTAAACCTTCCAAACGGGCTGGCGAAATGAGGCGAGACAGTGAGCAATCAGTGAGCATTACAAACGTACCAGCGTCTTTTACACCT
Organism: Rhabdalestes septentrionalis; assembly: GCA_037832545.1. Taxonomy (NCBI): domain Eukaryota; kingdom Metazoa; phylum Chordata; class Actinopteri; order Characiformes; family Alestidae; genus Rhabdalestes; species Rhabdalestes septentrionalis. Next base: position 9,770,653 of record JBBMFX010000021.1, read on the forward strand.
TCTACTATCACCTAGGTTCCCCTCAACAACAGTAACACCGCCACCATCTTAAAGAAAAGAGAGACGGATGGCAGTGTCCAGAGATAAAGATCGCAAATGAGAAAGAAACCTGTGGAGACAAAGAAAGAAAATAGCCAGCAAGGAAGAAAATGACGAGTATGTTAATGTGCTAATCATGTCTTGATAATGAAATGTCTTGATCGTGTAGAATAAATAGAGAAAACAGGGGTAACCCACCTTGCACAGAGGTAAAATGCTTTTATTTGGCTTAATAAAAGTTTGCTCAGGTGGCCAGTGTTTCAATAGGAGCAGTGACTAAAGTGCAATTAGATCTAAAGGAAAGACATCAGTGAGAGTGATGCTTGAAAACGTGATACGACATGTGTGATATGTAGGAGCAGTTGTTCCTTAGGTCCATGCTGGCATGTCCACTGTCATCATAGTAATCTAGAGCCACTGGTTTAATGGTTTGCGGAATGGTAAATGGTCAGATGATTCATCCCTCACCATGTTTTTCAAAAGTGGGCGAGTGCATGTGCCATATATACTAAAGCACCAATACAAAAGTTCGACCCCTGCGGTGAGGGGTTCCAGTGGTTAGGTTATGCTATTCCGCTTGTCCCCTTAGAAGGAGTGTTACTTCGATTCGATAAAGTTATTCTAACTGATCACCTTTATGCTACTATAAAACATTTTTATCTTGATGGGACTCCTCTCCTCCAGGATGACACTGATCCTTCTACAAAGACTTGAGGAGTCACTCATTGGTTTCAAACTATGCAAAGGAACATCCGTGTGGCTAGAGGAGGCCCTCGCTTTTTCCACGTTATTTAATCTGTAATACGTACAAGTTACATTATTAGTATTTTAATTGGCATATCTTCATGACAAGCTATCAAAAATGAACATGTCTGCGTGTGAGGTGTATGGGAATGGGACGGGGCTGAAGAGAATGGTCTCAGAGAGAAGAGCCAACCTCTAAGCTGACTGCGATAATGACGCAAGCTGACTTTTCCCGTGACATTTTGGGGGTATTCTGGAAAGAAAGACACTTTGCGCATCACCTGCCTTCAGTCTGAGAAACAGACTCAAGAAATGAAACGCTTGGGAGATGCCTCAAATGGAAGACACACCAAGTCACACCAGCTACCCGACCCCTGTTGTACCTGAACCGGTCTAGTAGGTAAAGCATCACCGCCACCACATGCACCGACAGACCCACCAGCAACCACAGTGTGCTCTGGAACGGCTGCATGAATGAATCCAGCGTACTGCGAGGTATTTCCTGCAACACACAGCACAGCATTACTCTTCTCATTTTTACTCGGTGTAGACGCTGAGCTCCAGCAAGACAGATACCTGATACGAGAACATAGACACTTTTGCAAAAGGGGAAACTCAAGGCAATGCTCCTCGTTTTAGCTATTACCTGAGAGGCAGCCCGAGAGAGTAATTCAAGCCGTTAGAGAGCAGTTGAAAAAATTCCACTTTTCTAAAAGGCGTCAAGATGTTTCCAAACTTTTGTCAAGCAGTGGAGATAATGTATTTTACATGAAGTGAATTTATGCTAAATTACACGCTGTCACAGCGAGAGAAAACCTAGACGAGGGGAATTACCCCACGTCTTAAGTCGCTACAAAGCCTAATCCTTCCATGTAATGGTGACAGTGATATGGTGTTATAGAGTAATTCTCCTGGAATCAGAGTGAAGTTATTCACACACATTTGCCTGTTAAATGTAAAGGTTTTAAAAAAGATTTCGTACAGACGTAGAGGGCTGAGTTTGGAGGGAATGTATGTACCTTTTTCACCAGGATAGTGAGTCCCTGATATTTAAATGGTTTGGAGAATTCTATGTACTGAGCTCGTTCATTGTTTATGGTCAATGGAGCCACGATCATGTCTGCGAGGCCACTTAGCAGCTCTCCCATCATGCCGTTCCACTCCTTCTTGTTGCTGTTGTTCACCTGCGGCCAGGAAAAAAGACACTTACTGACTCACAGAGCCAGAATAATTTTCAAAATGTGAGTAAACGGATAACAAATGAACCCTTCAACAAAATAGTCAATCATTTTACATTAGCAAATTAATTATATTAATAATTGAAAATATTTAGTGTTTTAACTAATTTCATTAAAACCGTTGTATTTAAGCATAAATTCAATTCTGCAACTGCGTCAGCTACCCATGTTTGCTAGAATGAAGTTAAAGTCACTACTTCTTGACTACAGAGGGACCTCAGGGTCATTCAGAATTATGAACCTACTCGATCCCTCCACACCTCCAAGGAACATCGTCTCTCTCTGCCCTCCCTACACACAAGGTAAACCCAGTCCAGACTGGTCTAACCTTAAACCTAACCCTTAACCTAACCTTAATTCTAACCCTAACCCTAACCCTAAACTTAACACTAGCCATAACACTGACAATAACCCTAATCCTAACACTAACATTAACCCTAACACTAACACTAACCCTAACATTAACCCTAACACTAACACTAACACTAACCCTAACATTAACCCTAACATTAACCCTAACACTAACACTAACCCTAACATTAACCCTAACATTAACCCTAACACTAACACTAACACTAACATTAACCCTAACACTAACACTAACACTAACCCTAACATTAACCCTAACACTAACACTAACCCTAACATTAACCATAACATTAACCCTAACATTAACCCTAACACTAACACTAACACTATTCCTAACCCTAACATTAATCCTAACACTAGCCCTAACATTAACCCTAACATTAACCCTAACATTAACACTAACCCTAACATTAACACTAGCCCTAACATTAACCCTAATATTAACCCTAACATTAACACTAACCCTAACATTAACCCTAACATTAACACTAACACTAATCCTAACACTAACACTAACACTAACACTAATCCTAACCCTAACATTAACCCTAACATTAACACTAACATTAACCCTAACATTAACCCTAACATTAACACTAACACTAACATTAACCCTAACACTAAACCTAACATTAACCCAAACACTAACCCTAACATTAACCCTTACAGTAACCCTAACACTAACACTAACCCTAACCTTAACACTAACACTAAACCTAACATTAACCCTAATACTAACCCTAACCTTAACCCTAACACTAACCCTAACACTAACCCTAACATTAACCCTAACACTAACCCTAACATTAACTCTAACATTAACACTAACATGAACCCTAACCCTAACTCTAATCCTAACATTAACACTAACCCTAACCCTAACACTAACACTAATCCTAACACTTACCCTAATCCTAACACTAACACTAACCCTAACACTAACCCTAACCCTAATCCTAACACTAACTCTAAACTTAACCATAACCTAACCTTAAATTTAACCCTAAACCTAAATCTAAACCTAATCTTAACCCGAACCCTAACTCTAACTCTGAACAAATCAGTGATGCTATGATGTCTATCTACATTTTTCACTATTTATTCACTACTAACAATGTTAAATAATGTATTGAATTGATACACAAATATTTTCAGTACAAAATACAGCATGATTGTGGCTGTAAATTTGAAATGCTGCAGTGTTTTGTTTTTTTTTACTCACTCTTTCCTGCGTTCCAAACTTTCCATCCGCCACCAGGTGGACCTCGTAGGTGAAGTTCATAGTCATGGCCAGCTTGATCAGCAGGTCGACGCAGAATCCATAGCAGCACTGAGGCACTATTGGACGTCCTGTAGCCAAATCAGACAAGATCAACTTCAATCCATCTGACAGAGAGAAACCTGGAGAGATTGTTGTTTAATAAGCCCACCCTTCTCTCACCATTCACTCTCAAGGCCCAGAAGGATTTGTACGTTTTGGATGCTAAATTTTGTCACTAGGCTTTATCTAAAAAAATGTTTTAAATAATAAAAAAATAATTCTGTAACTCATAAGTTTATAGATAACTTGTTTTTCAGTGGAGAGATTTTAATGCCAGAAATAGGACATTTCATTGCGTCTAAGAAACGGATTATTGTCTTTTATGTTTCATTAATTGCAGAGGAGTATTATTGTGCTCTGGATATAAAAAGTGTTGAATCAGGTGCTTGGAGCTAAAAAGAACATAAGAAGTGTAAAGGTGGGTCGCACACTGGCAAAACAAATGTTCCAATGAATTATATTCATGTTTCAATGAATAAAAATGAATGAAAATAATGAAAAAGTCTTATCGTTTATGCCCTGATGGAGCAAATTAGCTTCTAAAGCAGCCAGACTCGAGCACACAGTCTGTAGCTTACTTAAGCTTAGACACAAGACTGGTACAAAAGGACACAATATGGTAAAAAGCGTACATTCATACAGCACACATCTGCATAGTTTGCAAACTAGACAGTTTGCAAAGGGCAGACAGAGCCACACACAGGTTTGCACGCCCAATCATACCGAACACATGCTTTCACACATTCGCGCAGACACACATACGCCGCCACTGTCACGCTCGCACACTCAGCTGCATGCATACATATATAGATACCTACTGCATATATATGTATGCATCTCCAGTTGGCGGGCGGAGTAAAGCACAGTGCTATGATAAACGTCCCTGTTGTGTTACCTGGGATGGTCTCATTTGGTCCAGTGCAGATCACCTTTTTAATTAAGACTCCGTTGGGTGTAAACTCTTCCCTGCAGGTCCCATCCTGCATGGTTGGTTTCACATACACAAACGGCTCCTGATGTATGGTGACTATCTGTTATAATAATAAAATCAGAAGTCAGTTGCAGATGTCAATCAAAGTTATTCCTCTGGTTTATGACCAAAATCGCAAAAATGCACTACGAAACCAAACCCCTTATATTTTTAATTACCATAATTATTAATTTCCAGGAAATTAATAAAAATTAAGGGGATAAATGCACAGATTAATGCTGATTCAGGGGTAAACTACTGAATTTTTCCTTTACTTTTCAAATTTTGCCTCTTAAATAACCAAACCTCCTGAAAAAAAGCCTTATGTTTAGGATTAAGGGGTTTCACACTCATAACTTGGATTGGATTCCAAATTTAATTCAAATTAAGGTGTTTGGAATATTTTAAAGGGTCAATTAAGGTAGAGTTAAGCACATCTGAAGTACAGTATATTTCATAATGATGCGTTTTTAACCTTTTTGGCAGTAAGACATTCTATGAAGGATAAGAACATTAAAAGGTTCAGAAAGTTGGGAACATTCGAAAATGAAAAGATGATCTTCAGCACTTGCTATACTTTTAGCCTTGTAGACATCTGAAAACCTCTGGGTCTCTCCGTCTCGCCTCCAGGCCAGATGATCTTCCTCTGTTTGTTCAACACCACCTAAATGGGACACAAAACTAAACTGAGCTCAAGGACAGGGCAAATAAACCTTATCACATAAAGACAATCTGAACAACACCATGCTTCCAACTCTGTGGACCCAGTTTGTGTTCTGAACCTTTTCTGTTCCAGCAGGACTGTGTCCCAGTACACACAGCAGCTCCATAAAGACGTGGCTGGAGGAGTTCAGTGTGGAAGAACTTGACTGGTCCACACAGAGTCCTGAACTCAACCCCATCCAGCACCTTTGGGATGAACTGGAATGGAGATTGTGATCCAGACCTTCTCGTCTAACATCAGTGTCTGACATCGCAATGTCATTATAGTCCCTTTTTATGTAATGGTCAGGCGTCCCAACACTTTTGTCCATATATTGTCCCTAACGGCAACACTGACTATGGGCACTGGAACCATTATTAAAAATAAAAAAAAACAGCTTTTAAAAATCAGTCATTTGCCCCCCACACACACTTTTTGTTTCCCAAAAAAACATTTTCACCACTGTTCTTCACCCCCAAAAATGGACAATGGCATAGACATAGAGTTGAACCAAAATTGTGCATATAATTTGACAAGATAACATGTTTGTATAATGTTATCCTTTGATATAGCCAATATTAAATGATATCCTAATCAATATTTAGATGACATGCAGCTGTTTATATGAGTTGTGCCTCATTTAAACGGTTGCATTTGTGGCTCTTGCTTTACTTTTTGTTGCTGTTTTACTGTTATGACCACACAGAGACTTAAATACTACGTCCCTGAATCTTGACAAACACGATCGAAAGATGGGCAAGAACTTAAGACCATTCGTGTGATTTTGCACAACAACAAATGCATGGCCAGACATTTATCTTTTTTTTTTTTTTTACCAAAACTGTTTCATAATGTGGTTTAACTTCAAATGGGATCCAGCAAACATGTCTACTGATTACAATTTTCCTTTTTGTTGCCCTCCAAAACACTTTTTATTGATATTGAGATGATCCTGACAGAATATTATTCTAGTTATACTCTTGAGGAGAACTGCAGGGGTAAACAGGAGCAACTTCAAAAATGCTATGTATCAGTTAGGGGTGGGGCCGGATCCGGAAAATCACAAAGACAGTTTTTTTTTTCTTTTTTTTCAGAATACCGTATTCGGACAAATCCTTTTAAAAATATTTGCATTCGGGAAACCCCAGAGGAGGAAATTTAAATGCGGGTTAAATACTGAGGAGGATTTTGGTGCTGTTCACACTGTGTGCAGTGGTGTGTTCACGTGTGACCGATTTATCACACTTTCCCCCTCCCCCTCCCCCATCACATGCTCAAGTTCAGGAGGAGATTCGGGGGGGCAGGCGGAGTCTGCTGCATTTAAATTTGACTTGAATACAAATACGAATACAAATAATTTTCCCTTTTAACAAAAACAAATACAGATATGAATAGCTGCTGCTTTGCACACCCCTAGAATCAGTAACACATAGGTCACCATGTTGTTGATGATTCAGACCCAGAAAATAACCGAGTATAAAATCTGCATACCTGAGTTCCATTGTAAATTCCGACTTGAATCAGTCTGCTCTTCTGGTAGTTGAGGATGCTGTAGTGGGCGTACTTCCTGTCTCCGTCGTCGTTGAATTCCACGCGTCCGGTAAGGCCTTCTGGATACTTGGATGACATCAGCACCCTGCAGTTGAGATGGAAATAGTGGTTAAATTCTGAGTTATATTATAGATATCCTCACTGTCTGGCGGAAACTTGTAACTCCACTTTTCGTCTTTGTTGTTGTTTTTATTTCATAAATCGATTCTACTGGTCAGTCTCCATTTGGGTGTGTACAATTTAGAAATTATCAGCCAATGAAAAGTGCTGAAAATATTTATAATTTTGATAACATAGTGTTCATTTTTTTACAACACAAGGGGTCGACTACCTTTCTGAAACTGAGAGCTACTTCACGGGTACTGAGCCATAAGAAGGGCTCCCAGTTTCATGTACTAGTGCAGAGTTTACCTCACATTTTCTAGTAGCTATAAATGCAAATGCGATTAAAGAAGAACAGCGACAGGATAAAATTACATGTTAGCCGTTGCTCAATGGTGAGTTGTGCTATATTTTGCGTTTCCAGTCGCAGTGTTAGTCTCCCTGTAGCTGCTCACATTAGGCTCAAGTCACTAACACCTGCTTACAAATCCATGAACGGTCTCGCACCCCCATACATAATAGCACTGATCAGGCAACGTATCTCTTTTTGTCTTCTTAGGGCCTCAAGCACGGCTCGTCTTGAGCCTCCGCTGCTCAAAAGGAGAGGGAGACTCTTGCCGTCTTCAAGTTCCGCCTGAAGGAGCACCTTGGTGAGTAACAATGTCTCCTCAGTCACAATTCACTTGCTTACCACTACTTAAACTACTTAAAAACACCATTAACTACTGACTCTCTTTGACAGGTGTTGTTTAGGTGTACCCAGTGTGCAGATTCTTGGTTGAATTGAGGATATTGACTTATGCTTTACTGTCTGAGACACAGACGTGGACTACCTGAGCACTGATGTACGTCGCTCTGGAAAGGAGCGTCAGCTAAATGCTGTAAATGTAAATGTAAAAATAGCTGTTTTGGGGTTTCAGCCCACCAGTGATATATGTACTATATGAACAAAAATATTGGGACGCCTGACATTCCACCAACAGGAACTTTAATGATGCTGCATTCAAACACATAGAATTTAATTTAGATTCTTCCCCCTTTGGAGCTATAACAGCTCATCTTGGAAGATTATTTTGGAAGACTTTCCACAAGATTCGGGAGTTTCTGTGGGAACTTGTGTCCGTTCATTCTGTAGCATTTATGAGTTCAGACACTGATGTTGGACGAGGAGGTCTGGATCACAATCTCCGTTCCAGTTCATGCCAAAGGTGCTGGATGGGGTTGAGGTCAGGACTCTGTGTGGACCAGTCAAGTTCTTCCGCACTGAACTCCTCCAGCACATCTTTATGGAACTGCTTTGTGTACTGGGACACAGTCCTGCTGGAACTGGAAAGGTTCTTCCACAGAATGTCCTGGTCTAATGAAGGTTGGCCTTCACTGGCAGGAAGTAAGAGGTCTTGCCCAAACCAGAGGTGTCTCAATACTTTTGTCCATATAGAATATATTAATACACATTTAATATATCAGTGTTTTTACTAATCCGCTCATTAAGCTTCCCCAATCTGGGTCCAAAGTGTTGGAAGCATGGTGTTGTCCAGAATGTCTTTCAGACCATTCAGATTGGAAGTAAGATTTAGACTGGAAGTAAGATCAGGTGTGTCCCAATACTTTTGTCCACATTCACCCAGTCCCTATAATCTTGCTCTTACCATGGAATCAAATCTCTGCAAAGCCACAAAAAAGGGCAAGGCACAAGCCTCCTAGGTGCATGCATGCATCATGCGGTGACTCAGATCACGAACTGATCCTTTTGCCCGAATACAGACACACTGTGGCTGCAACCCTTCCTGACCTTTTAAAGAGCGGGCCAGTCTTCCAGATGTTGGTGTTGCCCACACAGCCTCGAGGCGGCTCAGTGATGTTTTCCTTCTCAAAAAGCTCCTGGATGGACTGAGCCACCACTGCGACCGCATCACTAATGTGTGCCGACTCATTCTTCCCGTTGATGAGCTGGAGGCCAATCAGCCCTGCGTGTGCGTCAACAGAAAAATAAACCAATGAGAAGGAGGCTGGGGGTCTCCTGGTATTCAGGAGCCTCTTCCAATTAAAACACAAGCTATAGGGTCCCTGCATGGACATATGATGGAGAAAATGCTTGTCTCAAATAACAAGTGAAGCAGCAAAGAGGTGAGTAACGGTGATACACCGTGTCTGGACACCTACGGACCAGTGATGGGCATTTCTAATCATTTTGAGGTCGTAGACTATAACATAGCCTGAAGAGCATGAAATGTATTACTCATATTGAAATGTATATTGTTCGTAGCTTCAGTTTAATAACTGAGATAGTGGGAAGTTGTTTTTTGTGAATTAAATTATTCTGACGAGTATTGCAAATGATATGTCCATCAAATACCGTCTGAAGACAAACTAAATAACTTCTCAGAGATGAAAGATGACAGGTTTTTTAGTAACACTGCAATAGTAACTACATTCTAATGTGTCTGGTCTCTATCCGTTTTGTAAACTTTGAGTAATACTTTCCTACTCAAGTAACAAGTTCTCAGTTAGGTATTGCCGTACGGCCATTCCTATTAAGGGCTATAAGGCATTTTGCCCATACTACATGCAGGGACCTTTTTTGGAGGCTGGATTTTCCAACATTTTACAAACTTGGTGATCAATAAATCAGCTAATTTAATTACTAGCTTCTTACATGTATTCTTAAATTCGTACTTAGCACACAAATTCAGTTTTCGTATATAAAGAGTTTGGTTTTCCTGCTACAGAAATGTGATTCGGATACCAATCCTCAAGGTTTCTCCAGATATTTGCGATCTGACTGTGGGTCAGTAATGAAGACTGTGCAAGAGAAATAGTGAATAAATTAACTACTGTTAACAAGTGAACAGTGTTAGAAGCCTGTTCTCACTGTAGGACTGGGCTTAATGGGACCCCGCTGTGTTTTGCATCCTAATCTCAATCTGCTGCATCTGTTTCCTCATGATTCATTTTAATGGGCAGTAATTTTCCCTATCATTATGACAGAAACGACAATATGTTGATTTAAAACGAAATGGACCGAAATAATAATTTAATGAATTAATAAGTTGTCAGTTGGCTTCTACTGCAAGTGTGTTGGGCAGCAGATAGAGATTTGGTTGGAAAATCGCTGGAGAACATCCGTCAACACTGGTGATTTTACCACAAAGCCTCCTCGAGTGTTTGGACACGGACATGACAAAGGGTCTGAAGTGACTGTGCTCGGGGGGGTAACAGTGACCACAGAGTGATTTTCAACACAGACCAGTGCAAAAGAAGGGCAGTCATGGCTTACCATTACCAGTAAAACGTCAAAGAGGGGGTTGCAAAACACCCTTTTCAAATTCATGAGAGCCAAACCATTAATGTCACCAATACGATAGAACACAAATCATTATTGTGAGTTAACCCACACAGACATTTGATATAAACACATAGGGTTCACCTGTGGAATAAAACAGGACTGTTTTCTATCCTGTAATTGATTAAGCCTTTGCACCTTGCCACAAAATAACTATAAAACCCTTATCTTACAGACATAAATAACAAATATTGTGTATACTTCCATGATTCGTTTAAAACCTTTGAACATCGGAGTGTTCAAACGCTTAAACGCTTAACACTGAACAGCCACGACCCACTCACTCACTGCATCCACCAATGGAAACTCACTTTTGGCAATAGACTACACAGGTCTCCTGAGAGAGACACCAGAGGAGAGAGGCTCTTTCCCCCAGTCTCCCCGGCTAGACGGCCGGTTTACGGTTCTGTACGTACCATCTGGAGCTTCACTCAGAGCTTTACCGGACATCTCCCGCTCTCCGACCAGCCACACGTATCCCGAGCCGGTCATGTTGAGGAATCGTGCTGTCTTGTAGACGGCAGCGGCGTCCTCTTCACTGCAGGCAGACATGCATTAGTCACAGTCCTTCCAAAACAGCCCCTAGACCTCCTCTTATTCTGGTTCTTTCATTTATTTTGCCCTAGTTGTGAGCTTTTGCTTCAATAGATTTCAAAAATCAAAAGGAAGATTGTCCCGGAGGAATTAAAAACAAAAAGTTGTATTCTATTTTTTGCTGCCTTAATTGCAATTTGCAGCATCCCTGAGGCTCCCCAAGCAAGCCACAGACTTGGTGCAAAAAGGTTTTTGGAAAAAAAAGAATGATAATCCAACTGCAGGCATAGATTTGGGCATTTTTGAGGCTTACTGCTCTGAAAATTCAGATTTAATTGTGAGGATCCTTCTGTGCACTGGATCTTCCTTATCTATATTACTCATACACAGTGTTTGTCCTTGTCTTTGTATGAGATAAGCAGTTTTCTCTGGGGTCAATTAAATATTCTGATACAATAAATGAGTGTGTTTGTTTATAATAACATACACATGTCCATTTTTATTTGATAATGAACTTAATGAAATTGGATACATAATTCACACAAACTTTACAAACTTTATGCTGTATTTAATGAGGCGGCTGGTTTCCTGTTGTTTAGGGAGATGCCCCTGCAATCAGAAGGTTGTGGGTTTGAATCCCAGGAGTGCTAGCAGGACCACTGAGAAACCCTTGAGCAAGAAACTGTCCACACACTGGTGGCATCCCACTGCTTCTCTTGATAAATGGATTAAATGTTTTACATTGTTCATGTCTCTGTATAAGATAAACAGTTTTTCTCCAGGATCAATAAAATGTTCTGATTCAAAATAATAAATGAGTAGGTTTCCATCACTTGTTCTCAATAACCTACACGTGTCCAGATTTCTTTATTTGATAATGAACATAATCAAATTGGATGCCTAATTTTAGAAACTTCATTAAGTATTAATGGGGTGTCCTGCGATTAGAAGGTTGTGGGTTTGAATCCCAGGACTGCTAGCAGCACCACTGAGGTACCCTTGAGCAAGAAACTGTCCACACACTGGTGGCATCCCACTGCTTCTCTTGATAAATGTATTAAATGGCGACACTTTACTTGATGACATTTTGCAAAAATGACAAAGAAAATGTGCGCAATTTTTTAAAAACCTTTTCCTGAAAGTTCCGTACCTGGCGGAGAGAATGATGACGCGAGCCTCCAGCTCTTTGGCCTCCAGCAGCAGGGCGGTTAAGTTAGTCTCCTGGTTGAACTGGAGGACTTTCTCTGCCTGGGATTGGGGCAAACAATCAGTCAAGGGAAGCCCTACACCCCTCCCCCCCCCCACCCCAGAACCATGCTGCCTTTTTTCACCTAGTTTGATCGGTTTGGTTGATTTTCTTTTCTTTTTTTTTTGTGGGACTGAAAAAAAGGAGGAAAAAATGACAGAGCTCCAGGAGAATCGGATAAACTAAAAGAAAAAAAAAAGAAAAAAGAAAAAGCTAGGGGGGGAAGAAAAACGTCTGAGTTTTGGCATGCAAACTGAGGGTTATCAAGGCTCCAGAGAAGGACGTGCATGTTAGAGGTTTGGGGGGGTAAGAGAGAGAGGCCGATGCAACCGGAAAACTGAAACCGGGAGAAAAGAGGGTGAGAGGGTGAGGGGACGATCTCCCCAAAAGAAAAACAGTTTTTAAAAAATAGGAAAAAAAATTAGGAAATGCTGCGCAGAGGGAGGAAGTAGTATTTGGGAGAGCAGAACGTCCCACACTACCGGATCTCCGCAAAGGAATGGGCTTGCAAACGTATCTTTTTGTTCTTTTTCATCTGAGTCATGCATTCCTTTATTGAAAAGGGAAAAAAAATGATAATGATAGAAGCGGAGCGGGTTTACTCTTCTCTCTCTTTTTCTTATTATCTTTTGTTTTTACTTTGTTTTGTTTTGGAAACCGAAATCATAATCTGTTCAAAACAAAATTCCATTCGTTATTTAAATCATAAAGGGCATAAAAAAGGTCTCAATGTAAAAAAACAAAAAAAATTAATTTAAAAAACACGTGCTACCAAGAGAAGGGCATTTCTGGGTTGGCCGGTGATTGGCTGGGCTGGATTCTAGTTGCTACGTTTACAAAGTTGGTGGGCGGCGTGCATTGACCATGCAAGTATACCTTGGGTCCTCGTTTGTTGTCATAGGACAGTTGGTCGAGGTTTTCATAGTTCCTTTTTTTATTCTGATGAGTAATGTGCACAGAGAAAATATGCAGACACAGAAGAATATTATAAACAGTTGAAAATGATGGGCAATAAAAGCATCCAACAAATCTCCATTTTTTTCCTGATCCAAATTGGATGTCCTTACACTGGGGCTTTTCAAAAGACATCAGAGACTGTTCAACTACGGCCAATAACGGACAAATGCTTCTACAAATGGGACGCACATTTGGAATTAGGTCAGAATTTCACTCCAAACACGCAATCTGTGACTTAAAATTTAGATTTTGCAAAACTGTGGTGGGATTTTATGACACAATCAATAGAGCGTTAATGATTTATCGATTAATTTGCGTTCTTTTAACCCTCTGGGCCTCCTGTGGAACATTTTTGTCCACTTCACTTAAAACAAGAAGTATTAAGTAAAAAAAAAATTATAATAAATATTTGATACTTCTGACAAGGCTGATGTTAGTTACAAATTTTATAAAGTAAAAATAGCAAAAAAGTACATTATAAAAATTATATAGAAATATATGTTCTATATATAAACCAATCTATAAAATTGCTCAAGTAGATAAATGACATAATCTGGAAGAAAACACTAAAAAAACACATTTCTCAAGTGTTGACTTTAGATTGAAAGTGTTTAAACACTAATTTTATGATTTAACAGAGTAAATAACAAGGAATTTAAAAATGTTGTTTTCATGGGTTTCAATTGGCCAAAAGGGTCCACGAGGACACTGAGTGTATAGTAAAAACCAGGAGGGCCAGAGGGTTAAGAAACTAACACACCAGGTCGATCCCCTGAAGAGGACATAACACAAAGCCTATTGGATATTATGACAGGTATGTTATATTATATAATACAAGGCACTGTTGTGCTAGTGCTTGTGTGCTTCTTGTGCTCCTTTGGACTAATAAAATTGGAATTGACCATAAAAATGTTATTGGTGCATCCCTGCTACACATTTAAACAGCTGCTTTAGAGTCAGTGGTGAGCTTGTGAAAATCAAGCAGGTTGTGGTTCGATAGAATAAATAAATGAATATATAAACAAATAAATAGATCAAAACTGTGAGATAATACGAGTTAAGAGCTCAGCCGGCTGTCATTGTCATGAGGGCGACCGGTGAGAAGGCCATAAATATCGTAATGTGGGCATTATGGGAAGCTGTATGGCTGCAGATCGGCAAAGTGCATTAGGAGCCCAGGGCCTTTCTCGCTGCACCATCTTGCGTTCTTCTCATCTTCGGATTTTTTGAGGGCAGCAGCCTCGGGGGAAACAACGTGCTTGGGCCGAACCATTCCGCAGTGGTATAAATAAACTCCTCCAGTGCAGAAATGCACAGCGCTGCACTATGACTGCACTATGACTGAGCACAATCTAATACTTGATACGAGGCTGACTCTTGCTGCACTGAGCCTCCCGGCGCATAATCAGGGCCCGCTAAAGTCCAGCGCCTAATGTTTTCTTCACAGGAATGTTTTCTTCGTCAGTCAGGAAGGATGCGTGTCTCTCCCTCCACACTGTGCCCGTACGCGGCTCCGGTGCGTGTCAGCTGAAAATAGCTCATCGCGGTCGACGCGTTCGGATTCCGATCGCTACAGCAATATGAAAATGAGTCTTGCATGTGCTAAGGGAATCGAGAAGGCGTACTCTGGTGTGATATGCCTCTCGAATAATTGCACAAAGGAGACTCCAGCCCGCGTCCTAACAGACTTCACCAACCACGAAAGCCCATATAATAAGCATCGCATCATATACATCAGTAAACATGGGACACGCACACTGCATTGTTACATACAGCACATAATACTATTCAAATGTGCATACAGCAGTGTCAGTGTCACACTAATGGTCTTGTAATTGTGTGACACTATTGTTCATTGTCTGTTTTTTTCTTATTATCTTTTGTTCTTTCTACGTAAGCATTCAAATGACACAAGTATTTACCTTGGGATAAATTCTGTCTTATTTTCTCATCTGCAGACCACACCGTACCAAACAGCTGAGGACAATCCAATGTGTACCTGTATTTATATTCATGGTGCTCATACATAAACATAGATATCCACTACGTACATATATACAAACATATATTCAGTGTGTACATATATACATATCCTTATATATATATATATATATATATATATATATATATATGCATACACACACAAATGTCCTTATTTCGATTTTGTATTATGTGTCTTTTGTATTTCTTTTATTCTGTACTGCTGTGTTCAGTTTTTATTCAGTTGTTTTGCTTCTTAACTACTGTCACCTTTATGACTCATAAAGGTTTATTGTCTCTTCACTTCATTTCTCTCATCTTCTCTTCTCTTCTTTTCTCTTATCTTCTCTTCTCTTCTCTTCCCTTCTCTTCTCCTCTCTTTTCTTCTCTTCTCTTCTCCTCACTTTTCTTCCCTTCTCATCCTATTTGTCTCACTTCTCTTCTCTTCTCTTCTCTTCTCTTCTCTTCTCTTCTCTTCTCTTCTCTTCTCTTCTCTTCTCTTCTTATCTTAACTAATCTCATCTCAGCTTCTCTTCTTTTCTCTTAACTTCCCTTCTCTTCCCTTCACTTCGCTTCACTTCTCTTCTCTTCTCTTCTCTTCTCTTCTCTTCTCTTCTATTATTTTCTCATTCCCTCTCCTCTCTTCTCTTATTTTCATATATCATATCTCATTATCTCATCTCTTCTTTTATTCTTATCTTGCTCTTTTGTTAAAAACCTGATTAAAAACATCTTAAACACGTGAAGAGAACATAAAAAGCACATAAAAAGCCTATTTAACTATATTAGGGTATCCCAATATAAGTGTGATAAGGACCGTTAAGGGATGCTAACTGACCTGTATTAATACAAGGCAGAACAGCTGCTGATGAGACAAACAGCTGGAGGGAAATGCAGTAAACAACAGACAAGCTGAACATCTAAAAGAACAAACAGCATCAAATCATGTTTTTTAGTATTAGAAGTAAAACCGCAAAAGAGTGGATAAATAAATGGATGTCAGGTGTGGCCAACTCAACCTAACTAAACTGAGACACATTAGAATAGCAAGAGATGAGTCATATGGATGAAAGCCAGAAAAACCCCGAAGAAGAAGCCAAGAGAGAAAACATATCTACCTCATTTACATTTAGTAGTTGGCAGTAGCTAGTAAGGTCAAAACAGATTTGCTGATTAAAACTGTATCATCCAATAACTTTGGTGTCATATTTTTTTTGGTGTAAAAAATATGCATAAATAAACTTTTTTCGTAGATTATACACAGCCTGTT
Organism: Rhabdalestes septentrionalis; assembly: GCA_037832545.1. Classification (NCBI taxonomy): domain Eukaryota; kingdom Metazoa; phylum Chordata; class Actinopteri; order Characiformes; family Alestidae; genus Rhabdalestes; species Rhabdalestes septentrionalis. Next base: position 9,787,020 of record JBBMFX010000021.1, read on the forward strand.
GTTCCATGATGTTCCTTCACTTTTAATGAGAACCAGAGGTGTTTCTATACATAATGGGGTCCAGGCACCCCACACCCTTTCACACATGTATAATATTTTTGCTGTATATGAAACGAGCTGTAGTCTATGCTCTATCAGCTTCTCTTGTTTAATTCACTACCACTGCCAAACTCCTACGAAAGGGAAAAAATCTATTAAATAATGTATGGAGTAATGGGAAAATTCTCAATGTGTTTTATGGCAGAAATGGCATAGCTGTATATGCAAATAGTAACAAAAGCTTACTCAAATTTATTTTGCACATTTGCACTATTCAAAATGTATTAATATTTATAATAAAAAGAAAATAATACATAATAATTACAATTGCAGAACAAAGGACATTTCGACAATTTTAAACACTCTGGAGTGGAAAACTCGACATTGTCGGTCTAAATGATTGCACTGCCAAATTAATTTTTTGTTTTTGAAAGTTGAATGTGAGACATCTGCATATTTATCTAACCGGTTCATTCTTGTTGTCGAAAATAAAACATTTTGGGTTTCTACTGGTAAGTTCATTGTGAATTTTGGTCTTAATGTAAACAGCACCTGTACATATATACATACAGTCATGTGAAAAAATTAGGACACCCTTTGAAATCATGTGGTTTTTTGTAACATTTTTAATAAATGGTTATTT